>JANHFL010003986.1:0-21851 GCA_032468155.1 Oxyrhabdium leporinum | reverse complement strand
TATCAATCAATAGAACAGACTTTAAAAATCCTTCAAATAAAAAGATGTAGGAATATACTGTATTGCACACATCTTTATCGCCTTGAGTGATATACATGTATCCTTGGCATGCTGGAGCTCTGAAATTCTAGCTGTGATTAAGTTGTCTACAATAGCAATGTGAATTTCTTCAGAGGACAACAGGGGAAAAGAAAGGTCTAAAATCAGTCTCCCAATTAAAAAGCAGTCGCTAGGACTACACATACAAGAGCCTACATCACTGATTGAAGGTAGGAAAGACATTATACAGGTAGTTCTCAACTTAAGACCACAAGTTATGTTGTTAAGTTAGAAATTTGTTAAGTGAGGTTTGCCCCATTTTACGACTTTGCTTGGCACATTTGTTAAGTGAATCACTGCAGCTGTTAAATTAGTAACACGGTTTGTTAAGTGAATCTGATTTCCTTATTGACTTTGCTTGTCAGAAGGTCACAAAAGGCGATCACATGACTCCAGGACACTGCAACCATCATAAATGTGAGTCAGTGTCAAGCGAATATCCGAATATAAATCACATGACCATGGGGTTGATACAATGGTCGTAAGTGTGAAAAACAGGCATAAGTAACTTTTTTCAGTGATATAAAATTGAATGGTCCCTAAATGAACTGTTGTAAGTCGAGGACTACCTGTATATATTAACATTTCTCAACTTATGCACATATAGTCAGACATTATTCATAGCGATATTATTATGACATTCATCCTGATTTTATTACAGATATTTACATTCTACTTTCTGCTTCAAGAGTTGGATACTCTACATGCAGCCATATAGACTGTCAAATATTTGGACAATAGTTTAATAATAAACACTAATAATAAACAGTATAGACACTTACATCTTCCAGAGATAACTGTTGGCAAAAAAAAAAAGTGACATGTTTAGCATCTAGGTCATAACTTTATAATATATCACATATAGTATACAAAGTGTTATGTAGTTCACCCAATATCATGTTTATTAACAACCTTTTCTTGATACTGCTGTTTCAATATTAATGAACAAGATATACATTGCTCAGAAATGAAAAATGTTAGTTAAAAATAATTATTAAAGTTTTAATAATAAACATTAATAATCATTAATTTTATTAATTATTACTTTCACATTCTCAGGCCTCAGTCTTTACCCTTTAAGAGCTTTCATTAAGGCTCTGAGTCAATCAATAAGGTACAAAAAGTGTAACTTCTTCAGTGATTTTGCTATGTGTAATAAATACCTTCCATAACTATCCAATCAATAGGATGCAAACACAAGTGTAAAGTAAAGCCACGTATGTAATGTATGGTCTGAAAATGTTAAATTAAATGTTAAATTAACAATATTAATATTATAACATCTTTCAGCTCTTTTGATTATGATATCATAATGTGATGTTAATTAACCAAGATTATAAATCATGATGTTTTTTTCAAGGTAAAAAACAAAATGCTATATTTAGCACCTTGGTTATAACTTTGCAATACACCCCATATAAAGCATATACCTATTCTGAAAGCAGTACAATATTTGACCATCTGCCGAAAGAGTTGGATATTTCTCTTATTTATATGCAGTCATATAGATTTGTTATTTTAATTCTGCCATTCTAACAAAAGCAATTTTCCGTTTGGCTGATGCAAAAAAAATATATAATTGTTTCATTATTAGGATTTTAGGTCTTAAGATAAAAACTTGCTGAAGCCTGACAAATGCACAATGGCATTAAGCTTACAACAACAGCAATGAGTTTTCAAATTCAGGCACCTTTTAAATAAAGTAAAATGATAAAATAGTGCACATAAAGATTTTGACTTTCTAGAGTTTTTTAAGCTGTTTTACATGTATATTTTGTTCTTCTTGTAATTACTATGAGGGGACAGAGAGAAAGAGAAAGAGAGAAAGGGGGAGAGGGAGAAGGAGAGGGAGAGAAAGGGGCATATAACCTTTTTTCTAATATTGCAGTTTGCTGACTATTACTTCTTATGGTAGGTCAATTTAATCTATTTAAATAAGATGATTCAAAGTAGACCCCTCGATCAGAGATTATATGAACTGCATGGTTCTTGAATGCTAAGTACTTTGTTTAAAACCATGTGTAAAATATTCATTTCCATAAACACGTGAAAGGCCGAAAAGCTTTTATAGCATTTTGTGCACAATGTTACATAATGTATATACTATATACTGTATCTTTCAGTTTAAACTAAAATTATGAAACAATTACTATACTGAAGAAAGCCTGGATTCTTTCTCAAACTCATATCACATTATCTGCATATTAAATATTCCCACGTGCAGCTATCCTGGTGAGTCTTTTATTGAGAGCTGCAAAACTCAGTATTAAAGAGTATCCTTTTTCCTGTTCTATCTCTTACAAATCCATGAAAGATTTGTATGTTCCCATAGAGGTAGCTTTGGCATATATATCAACCAATCACTCATACATACCAAATCCTAAAAAGCACACCTATGCAACATACAACTGTGATGGCAACAGTGGTTAGAATGCAGTATTGCAGGCTAATTCAAATCATTGCCAGGAGTTCAACCCTGACCGTCTCAAGGCTGATTCAGCCTTCCATTCTTCTGAGGTCAGTACAAAGAGGACCCAGATCGTTGACTCTATAAACTATGTAGAGAGTGCTATAAAGCACTATGAAGTGGTATATAAGTCCAAGTGTTATTGCTATTGCTTTGTTCCCTCATAACCTTTGTAATGACCATGCATCCTCTCTACAAATTCCTTCTGCTTCTCCATCACCCATTCATTTTTCAACACTTACAAAGAAATACACAGTAGGAGAACAGACCATTCCATTTATACCTCACTATTAAGACTGTTGAGTGGGCATGTTTGTATTAAGATAAAAGTATGTGATTCAAAATGCGGTGGCTTGCATGGTTTTCTGCAAGGCTAGATTTGCACAAGTGTCACCTCTTTTGCGAGAGCTGCACTGGCTGTCAGTTTGCTTCCAGGTTCAATTCAAGGTGTTGGTTGTCATCTTTAAAGCCCTGATCTGCAGCCCAGTTATTCGAAGGACTACCTTTTCCCAGTTGTATGTATTCAACCCATCAGAACAAAGACGTAGGGATATATATACTGGGTCCCTTCTCTTAAAGGAGGGTCACCTGATGGGACCAAGAAGAAAGGCCTTCTCCATGTGGCTCCTTCCCTGCGGAACATCATCGCTGCATAAATAAGATTGGCTCCCACTCGGACACTCTTTCAAAAGGCCACCTGAAGACCTGGTTTTGCCAATGGGCCTGGGGATCCCAGAATGATATGGAGCTCATCAAATAGTCGGTTGGGTTCTTTGTCACCAAAGGGATGGGGGTTTATTGAGTTTTGTATTGGGGTTTTATTTCTGCAAACTACCTGAAGACACCGTGAGTGACTTGGGCAGCCATATACATTTTCTAAATAAATAAATAAACAGATTTGTCCAGTGTAATGAGATGTTTACATGTTGCAATTACTGTGACTTTCTAAATGTACTGTGTATTAATACATCAGCATATGCAATTTTGCTGAAAGTTGGAATCATCTCTTCAGACACAATTACAATTATCACTACACATGTAAACTAGAAATAACATTTTTGTTTCCACAGGCTTTCTGGTCAATACTACAGTACATTGAATCCTCAAGGTATTTACTTCAAAAGAATAACAGTGTATGTCTTGCAGTGCTCATTAGGTTACCAAGATACTAACTACCAAACAACTTACAGAGCTACATCTTTAAAAACATGCAGTAGTTAAGAGCTGGATTACTCAAACCATATAAAAATTAAGTGTTTTTTCTCCCTCTCCTGTACAGATTACAATATTTTGTTGTTTATGCTACAGTTTACAGTGCTGCTCAAAAGATGCAATTTTTTTAAACAGTGCAAAAGTTTCATGAAACAAGTATTTATCTTGAATGTCATTTTAAAATAAACATTTGTGTTTTACAAAAAGAAGATTGTTGTTCTGGCATCTTACAAAACAAGAGGTTCCTATAAGATTCCGGGCAGCAACTTTTTTTTTGTACATGCGAAATGACTTACATTGACAATCTTTATAGTCAGGCTGTTAACAATTATCCTCTGGGAAGATTATAATCCAAAACAAAACAGAACAATTGGGTACAATAGCAATTACTGGGGATGTTTCCAAGAGACATGAAGTAGTAGTGATGGGAAGCTTCAAGATAACTACTAGAAGCTGAGCTCTGCTAAATATGGTCATTCTGCAGAATTCCCTACTTTTCTTACTGATGTTTTCTTTCAGAGATGAAGAAGAGATATTCCTAACATGATGATAACCAACAGGGAATACTTACATTGCTAAAGAAGAAAGCAGGAGCACCAGAAGGCTCAGAGGAAAAGCAGTCATATAATGCTGGAGAATTCCTGATTTTAAGGAAACCAAAGCTGAATGTAATTGAACACATATTTCAGTTTTAAGAAACCATTTTTCAACAAATTCAAGCAATGATAAAGGATTCCATGGCAAGAGTGGCTAATTGGAAAAGGAGTTTAAGATTGGTGAGAGTTTCTAAGGAGATATTAAAAACACAGCTGGAAATATCATAATGAACAAAAGAATGTAGGGCAGTAGAGGCAGCCAAAGTAACTCCACAAAAGATTTACTGCAGCCCTGAATTATTATTATTTTTAAAGATACCTATATGAGATGAAAAGAGGAAGATTATGTACAGATTGTTAAGAACTGTAGAAATGTATCAGAAGAGTTACAGCTTCAAATGAGTACAGATTCACAAAAAATAATTAAATAACCCCAAAAGGATTTCTTTAGATATCTTCAGAACAAAAGGAAGATTAAAAAAAAATCAGTACATAGCGCTGCTCAAGAAAAATGAAAAACTGCTAACAGATTAAAAAAGAAGGAACTGTTCAATATTTATTTTGATTCAGTCTTCTCTCAGAAGAGGGCATATATTCCATGTGAGAAAAAAGAAGAGCCAGAAAGAAGATGAGATTGATAGAAACCCAGTCAAATAATACCTATTTACTGCAAATGAGTTTAAATCTTCAAGACAAAATGAACTGCCTTATTAATATTAAAGGAACTAGCTAATAATTTATATAACCTTTATATCTTATCTCTGAGCAAACCTGAAGAACACTGACAACTGGGAAGGAAAACATCCCTATGCTCAAAAGAGGAATAAGAAACAAAAGATAAAACTACAAACTAGTCATTCAGGCACTAGTCCCTGAGAAAATTCTGAAGTTCATCAGAAGTCAGAATGTTATCAAGAATAAAACTTGCAAAACTAATTTATATTTTCCTTGGGTTTCTTCACTGAAAGATTATGGAGAATGCTGTACAGGTAGTCCTTGACTTACAACAGTAGTTGAGCTCGAAATTACAACTGTAAGTTGTGCCAGTCGTTAAAGAGATCACCACATAACTGCAACTGATTTTACAACCTTTTCTGCAGCGGTCATTAAGTGAATCCATAATGGGCATTTTTTGCCAGAAACTGAAAGTAAATGCTGAGCACCCAAAATATGATCACGTGACCATGGGGAGGAAAGGGAGACTGGCCATCAGAACTTTAAATCTGGGTCATTAGTAGCACTGGAAGGTCTGCTGTAACTTTGATCATTAAGCAACTGGTCATAAATTGAAAACTACCTGTAGTTATAATATAATTTGATTTCAGCAAAGCATTTAGTGCCCATGACATTTAGTCTGATTAGCAACTAAATATGCCCAGGTTGGGTGGCATGATAAATATATACATAAATTGCTCAAAAATTACACTCAAAGAATATTAAATCCTTGATTCCTCATAAAACTGGAATGACATATTGACTAGGGTGTCTCAAGCTTTGCCCTGTGATTAAGAGAGGAGAAAGAGGACTTGCTTTTCAGTTATTTGCAGCTAATATATTATTGGCTGAGATAGCTTACATACTGGAAGATAGAAATACAATTCAAAGTAATTTTGATAGATTAGAGCACAGGTGTCAAACTCGCGGCATCACATTGCCATCACATGACATTTTGCGACGTCTTTTCCCTTCACAGAGCTGGGGAGGGTGTGGCCTGCAAGTAGGCCGTCTGTTTGACACCCCTGCATTAGAGAAACAATTTGAGCATTACAGCACCATGTTATTAGTAATAGCATCTATCCAAAAGTTCTTTGAATAGAAGTTGATTACAAACTGAACACCAGTCAGGGATACATACATACATACATACATACATACATACATACATACATACATACATGCATACATACATGCATGCATGCATATTTTAGACTGAATGAAGAGAAATATATAATAATTTTGATGGGAAGTTTCAGAAGTAGAAGTCATTTTAGAATTATTTGCTTAACATTATTTGATCTTTCCAATAACTATTCGCTCAACTATTTGCATAGGGGCAGTTAAAGGACTACAAAGATATTTTTATGGAAGTTAATGATATTTATCAGAAGACACTAGTCATGGTTATTCTATTCTATATAACCTCCAGAATTAGAACTAGCAGGATTCTGAATAATAATAGAATACCAGATGCTATTAATAAGCATACAATAGCCAAGTGCTTTGTGTTTATGGCCAACAGGGAAACAGAATACTGCACTAGATGGGCCTTTTCATAGTCCCTACAGCTATTTTATGTTGTTAAAATGTGTTTCTTGGCAAAACCTTAACTCTAGGAAGATAACAGTTCTAGCCTTTTTTGTAGTTCTTGCATCACAATTAAAACTAATGGTATTATTCAAAAGAAGGGAAGATACAGTAGTTCTAATTTTTGAATCTGTTCACCAACATACTAAACTCTAATCTAGATTGAGAAATATAATTGGGCTTCTTTTCTTACCAATCAAAGGAAAATAAGAAGCTTTTTTGAAGTCCACTGTAATTTTGAATAATTATTAAGTGTCTGATCATAAGTCAAAGACTGTCTAACATAATGGTCTGGCTAACACAGTATATTAAGTTTACCCACGTGATATATCACAAGCTAATAATTAGCTTGTTTTAGCATGTTGAACAAATCCAGCCTTCCTATTTCTTATGAATATATGTGAAAAAGAGCACAGATAAAAAAGAAAACTGAACTTTTTTTAACAGCACAGTAGATGAAAAAACAAACAATGGTAAGGCAAAAATTGCAATCGGTTTAGTTTTAGTTTAGCATGATCTATAAATCTATTGGTTTTAGTAAACAAACAATGGTAAGGCAAAAATTGCAATCGGTTTAGTTTTAGTTTAGATCTATAAATCTATTGGTTTTAGTAAATCATGAATATCACAAGCTAAGGTTTAATGCACTGCTTGAATCCAGTCTTGAGGAAAAAAATTAAGAGACCGTTAAGAGTTATTCAAATCTTTAAAACCTGGCTTTGTTTCCCCACCTGCCATTTTTGAGCCCCAGGTGTATCTCAACAGCAGCAGGAAAAAGAAGACAGGGAATATCAGTTGGGGATGATAGGGGGTAGCAGACGGCATAGTGAAGAGGATGTTTTCAGGGCAGAATGTAAGCTCAGGGCAGAAATGGGGAGAAGATGGGCAGGGGGGAGGACTTGCAGCACTTCTGAGGTCTTAAATGTGGGCAGGCTGCCAAGGGTTAAAATTCTGATCATGTGACCATGGGGGGGTGCTTAACTATTCAGAACCAGTCATAACATAAATACCATTCATTCAGCACTATTCCAACTTCAAATGGTTGCTGAACTTTAAATCCTAGTTAAAATTTCAATTTAAAAATTAAAAAGAATTCTCAATAATCATGATGGATTTATAAAAGTAATAATTTGAAGCTCAAGAACTTCCAAAATCATCCCCTCTCTCAGTAAGCTGCAAATGTACACTATTGCTAAGTGAAAAAGATCGGGGTATGCTCCCAGAAACATATTTCCTTGAAGTGGTGCTTCAAGGACTCAAACTAAATCTAGATTAAGTAATATTAAGTGTATTGGTAACCTCACACTTTGGGGAGTGGGAACAACACTATTTGAGAATATATTCAAGGGATAGAACTGTTAGTTTACAATAATTAAAAAGTTTCAATTTAAATCATTTTTTAAAAAAATACACTCAGCACACTGTTAAATGTTTTGAATATTTCGGCCTCAGAAAGTTGTTCCAGTAGAGAAAAGGTACACAAAAATAGCAACTATGATAACCATGGAGTAGGCACTTTAGTTTCCCTAGGAAAGATACATCCTTTGGGACATCTTAGCTGAGAAAAAGGCAGCTAATATGATATAGCTTTGGAAATAATTAATTATGTAAAGTGTATTATCCAAAACCTACCAGTATTCAAAATAAAAACAACAACTTTTTAACACCTGTCACAAATTGGACAGCTAATCAGACATTAGATAATCATGAAGGCTATATAGAACTTCCAGTTTTCAAGTGAATGAAAGTACTGCTTACGGACAATCCAAAACATGGATTGTTGGCTATTGATTAATGTGGTAAATAGTTGCAGAACTTGGTATTCATTTAAGAAGTGAAATGTGAAAAAGACACAATTTAAAGACAAGCTGAAAGAGCTGTTGGGGCATTTTGTTAATTATTACCTTAGATTACATAGTAAATAGACATCTAATTACTGATGAGTATTTAGATTCAATGCTATTCATAAAATTCACAGAGCAACAATAGGAAAACCTTAAAACCTTATTTAATTAATAACAGAAGATGAAACCAAAGAAGCAGTACAGAATTTGAAATTGAATTAATTTCCAGGACTTGATCGTATCCCTGCAATATACCTCAAGACTTTTCAGGGAATCCTATTTAAATTTTTTATCCAGGTAATGAACAAGATCCAACAATGCCAAGTTGTTTTATCATGGACAGCCATATCATACCATTCCTTTAAAAGTTTGCAAAGCATATGCTTCTAAATAGTGATGGAATTTAACAGAGCCAATAATGAATAAAATTCTATAGGTAAACCACTTTAAATCCTATTTAAAATTTCCATTTAAAAATTAAAAATAATTCTCAATAATCATAAATCAGTTAGATTCAATCACAATGACTTTTTAATCCCAAGTATGATAACTGGTACTAGGCAGAATTATTAGTAACAAGTATTTAAGTGTTCATCTTCAAAATTCATCAATGCTACAACTGAGGCAATAACTATGGAAAGAATTCTAAAGAAAAAATATCTAAATAATCCAACAGCATTGCATTACTTTTTAATTTCATCTAAATTTCAGGTTATCCTTCCATCTATCCTCCATATTATGTAAATGAGCACATTATACATTTTGATTCACATAAAATAGTCATTCAAATTACAATACTTCTCTTCACTTTTAAGACACATCTTCACTTTTAAGACACATTTTCATTCTGTCACGCTTTGTACTAAATAGAGTAGACATTATATTTGCTTAGTGTTCTCAATATTTCATTCTTTAAAATCTTTTCTCTAGGGAAAAAAAGACCTTGAACAGAATAAGGCAACATATCAAAAAAAGTATCAAACTAGAGCAGAATGTATATGAATATTAAAATAATTATGTCGTAAATCAGTGGTGAACAATTTATGGTTTACACCTCTGATTCCTGATTGTGCAGTCAGACATCAAAAGTTAAGTCAATGCCTCAGAATATATAAAATATAATTGTATAGGATCCTCAGAAGTTGCCTGTTTCCACTTCTGTCATTTTACAATTTATTCTTAGATGATAAGAGCTTTCAACAGCTGAGGAACAGCCACCATCATGGTCTGTCAACACTCTGTCAACATAGACCACTTTGCAAAGCTGTTTTATTTCTTGAGGCAGATGAATGTAGCATATCATAGTCTGGGTTTCAGTAGCTCAATAAATCTACAATTTGGTGTAAATCCTAGTGTTAGCCTAAATCAGGTCCTGGCTTTGGAGGAATATCCAGGCAATTCTCCATGACCTCTAGACCATAAAGTCCCTATTTCCAGAAGCCCACTTCAGCAATATAAAGCAGTAGAAGTCTCACATAAATTACAGTATGGGAAGCAATTTTAGCATTGCACCAGCATGAGAAACTGAGCAGATTTACCATCTTGGTTTGCCTGTCTATCTTATTTGTGAACTGCCAAGTTACTCAAGTATCCAGGCTATAAAAGTTCACAAGGTCATTAGAGTGGCAAAGATTAACAGAAAACCACCTCTTTGCTTCCATCTAGAGGTCATCTGGAAGTTTGCATGTCAGAGATGGGAAACGTAGCTTGATACAGAGCAGATAGCAGGAGCACAGGATGCAACAGCCATAAAAATAACATCTATTATCAGACTGGTTTGTCAATGCAGTTTCTAGATTTTAGTTTTTAAATCTCTCTTTAAAAATTAGAGCATATTGCTGGGCTCAGACAGCACATTACTTGTTTAACTATTGCTGCATGAGCAAACAAAAATATATGTGTTCACCAATCTCATTAAACCAGACCAAATAAACAATATTTTACTTTAATATAATCTAATACATAAATGCTGTTTTATAAAGCAAAGCTATAGACATTTACTCAGAAATGTCCTTTGATTTCCAAATAAATCAGAACAGACTGAAATCTAAATCAATAAAAGTTTCTTTTGTTTGTACTTCAAGTGTAATACAGATTTATATTAATATATAATATATATTACCTCATTATTAATTTCCACTGGTCTTTTCTTTGGCTCTCCAATATCCAAATAACTGAAAAATAAGAAAACAAAATAGGTTATTTACTAATATGAAATGTGAAAAACTATATTTACAAGAATATTCTTTTTCTTGCCATATATTTTCTTATTTTCATGGTTTTTCCTAATGATCAGCCAAAACATTATACCCATGTGACAAACTCAATTCTTATTAGGCTGTTAGGAATATTTTCTTATATTTTTTAATTACTACAAAAGCTTGACATCTTTGTATGGCTCTGCAGTGCATTCACCAGATAAGTGTTTAACCAATAAACCACATTATAGTGATGATTAGTTCAATATGATTTAAGATTCCAGCAAATAACAATGACAAGGAATTAATATTATATGATGACAGGGTTACTCTACATTTTAGGATCTTTTCTTGTTATTTTAATAAACATTACAATCTACAAATTCTACAAATATGAAAGTCCATATTCTACATTTTTAAGTCTTTACACTACTCTAGTTCTTTTCTAAGCTTATTAGATAAAAATTTTAAACATTCATTTCAGCAAACTCTAAAACAATAAAATCTATCAAAAGTAAAAACAAAAACCTTTAAGACAATGATTATATATAAATATATATTTGTAAATTGATGTGATGTGCTATACTTGCTTAATTTAAAAATTACAATTTTCTGCAGAATTTGGAATTTTTTTGTTAATAATTGATTAGCCATGGGAGAAGATTATATAGGCAGTAGTGTTTAAATCAAAAAGAATACAAAGTGCAGGGATGGAATTAACAAAAGGTGTTTGTGTGTGTGTGTTTGTGTGTGTATACAGTACATATATATTACCTCTGACATTATTTTATTAACACATATTAGAATAACACAAGAACATCAGTAAGTTTTAATTCTAAAAGCATACCTGTTTTCTAATCTCATATTGATTTATATTATTTTACAATAAGTCTCATTTCTACTTCCCATAACGAATTATGGGAATTATAGTTTGGCTTCAGTGAATGTTCTATTAATGATCCATGAACTTCCATCAGGAGTGGTGCGTAGGACAAGTTGAGTCTGTCATACCTGTGTGTTCCACACTACTGTTACCAGTCCTCTTTTGTCTTTTAGTCACTCTAGTATGTATACTGAGGTAGGTAATGTGACACCTTTCAGGTATTTAGGGCTAGATCTATGAACTCCTTTTTTTTATTAGTCATGGTAACTGGGAGTGAGGACTGCTGACATAAAAGATATATAAAAAATTCCAAATGGCTTGCTTCTGAATGGTAGCTTTAAATCAAAACTCAATTAATCAAAATTGTTAATGATGTTGGAATGGGACTTTTCACTTAAATGTTCCATCATTTCTGAAAGAAAAAAAAATGTATAGGGAGATAAAGATACATACAGAGAAAGCCTGAGGAAGTGGGCCTATGAACCATTGTTTAGTTAAAACAATAGTTCATAGATTTTTAGTTAACTCTAAGAAAAAATAATGCTTTTACCCTCTCCTTGGAGGACTTGTGTATAAAAGATCGCACATTTCAGTTTCTATATTATGTTAGTTGGAATAAACATATGACTACTTACTTTAGTTTTTTGAAAGCTTCTCTGCCACCAGCAACATAGTGCTCTCCACTTTGAATTTCATCTAGCTGACGAATGCGATGTCCACCACGGGGTGTATAAATATTTCGCACAGCTCCAAAAGGAGCATTCACACCACCTGTCACTTCCTTTAGAAAGACATCAAAACTGGACACCTTCTTCTCATGGATAACAACACGCCGGCCAGGGAAGAAAGGATCTCCATTGCGATACACCATCACACTCTTCACCACAGGTTGCGACAGACATGTTGGCTTGGCACTGGGACTACTCATAGCTGTCTTTGCACTCTCCTGTCCTGGATCCTGTTGGTAATGACCACAGTAGCTTGCAAACCTGTAGGTTTAAGAAGAATATAATTTATTTTCTTTCGCTGTTTTTCTCTGACAATTATCTTTGAATTCCAATTTTGCAGTATAGGCACTGCATAATATCTATAGAATAACTGGCACGCCAGAGCAATTGCCAATAGTATTTCTATTTCTAAAAAAACAGGGAGGCTCTTAAAGTCTCCCAAAGGTTTTAGTTCCATAACAGTTCAAAGAGTCCTTCTGCTAGGCAACCAATTCTTGCCAGTCTCTTAAGAATAGTAAAGTCATCACGATTTCCTTCTCCTACATATTCATACAAACTAAAGATGCAAAGTACAAATGCTTATAGCATACAGTGAAGAAACCACATTCCTCCCCAATTCTGCTGTTATGGAAGCCCCAAAAATCCACTTTTAAAAATATTTCAATTAAGTATCACATCTTCACTCCCCTTTTTGCTCATTCATTTGTGTTTTCCTTACCTCCTTCACTTAAAAAATAAATAGCCATGAAGTGGCTGTCTAAATGAGCCTACCATGAAATTCAGAGGATAAATGAAGTGTTTATTATCAAATATTAAAAGGCATGTGTAATTTACAATAATTTTAATAGCAGTTGGCAGAAGCACAAAAAGAAATGGCAGAATATAGAAAAACCACATAGGATCAATATTTGGGAGGTTGCAAAATTTACTTAGAAAATGTTCATATTAAAATGGAATTTTTTCAATGGAATAAAAAGTTGAATGAGATATTAGCATTCTTTTCTGTTTCTACTGAAGAGATTAGACAATAAGCAGAGACGGACAATCTTAAAAGTAATTTCAATTATACAATTCACCTATACTGAAATTTAATACCATGGTTCCCCGCATGTTAAAATACCACTCCCCAAATTGATTATTATTATATTGAGAAGAAAAGTTTTTTCCTATACTGTTATCAAATTATATTAGCAGAAAGGGGTGCTTTTTTTTAACAAAGCATTAAAATTATGAGTCCCTTACATATAACCCACCAAATTTATTATACACTGAATCACCACTACATTTCATTCCTCAGTCATTTGGTTTCAAGGTTTGTGTGGCTCACTCCATTTTGGCCCATTTCATTCATTCAGATTTTGTCCTCCGCCACCTGGGTAAGGTAAGAAGGAAAAAAGAGGACACCAACCTGCCAAACTTCTGTCTACTTGTTGCAAATATGTGTCCTACATACCCACACCTAAGTGAACACCAGGCCTAAGGCTGCTTTGGTGTTAACTACAGTGTTATTATATTTTCAACAGGATCCAACCACCAAGAAATTGAGTTGTTTCCTTCCTTCCTTTCCTCCCTCCCTCTCACACACATCACATGCACACACAAAAACACTTTTTCTTCTCTGCCAAGAGAGTCTTTGCATTTCACCACCACCAATTGTGGTCACTTGGAACTTGATCCCAAAGGAGAGAAGTTTTTGCTACGGGACCGAAAGCAACTCTGCCGTTTCCCCCCACGAGCTACCGTAACTGTCAATGTAATAGGAGAAAAGAGACGGCTTTCCATCCAGCACGCCGTCAACTTGCAGAGCCAGGCACTTACTTCCCTGGGTGAGAATGCCCCGGAAGCCACAAATCCGGGGGGCAGTGGGGGGGGGGAGGTGTGAGAGGGAAAGGAACCGCGCCAAGCCAGGATCGGCGTCCCGACGTCGGGCAAAGAGCGGAGGGGAGAAAGCGAGAGAGGCACCTGAGCGCAGCGAAGTCCCGAAGCCTCTTTTCACCCGGGAGAGCCCGGCCGCCCTTGTCTCTTCCTCTCCGCCTACCACGGGTTCAGCTTTGGGCACCATGAGCTCTCCTCCCCAGGGGCGACCGAGTTGTCGGGGTGGTGCCGGAGCCGTGGCTGCCACAGCCAAGCGCCCTCATGGTTCCCAAAGTTGAAGAGAAGGCGGCAGAGGAAGGCGTGGCGGTTCCCGGCCGCGGGTTTCTGCTCTCGGAATTCTGGACTTTTTTTTTTTCCTTTTCCGCCGTTGCCACGGCAACGCACCTGGCTCGGGAGCAAGGTGTCTGGGGGGGGGTTGCAACCTGGAGGCTCGAGGTCCCTGCCAGGGACCTCGAGGAGAGAAGATTGCGTGGGGTCGTGGCTTCCCCAGCCTGATCCCCGAGCAAGGGAGAGGAAGGAGAATGATGGCACCTGCAGGGGTGGGGGACAAGAGGGCCAAACGGCACCATTGATATCCTGGCCTAAGCGGGTTGAGCTCCCAAGTACCTGTGGGAGTCCTCTTTGCCAGGGGAGATTCAGTGGGGGAGATTCTTGTAAGCAAAAAATGGCAGTTGGGACTCCCTGATTGCTCCCTAGTAGCCGATGGGGTTCCAAACTGCTTTTGTCAGCCATTCTTCATTTCTCCATTATGTCCCTGAAACACTTGTTGTCTTTGCAAAAGACACCTACTGCCCCCCTCAAGATGTTCTACTAAGTGTCTTCAGTGGAGAGGCATTTGGCATACTTCCTCCCCTCTACCCAGAATAGGAATTAAAGGAAATTGTAGTTTCGCACACTTTCATGCAACAGTGTTCTTCTGACCGAGAGGTGGTGTGATTTAATGATTACAGTGGGTTCAAGCCTAGCCTGGGGAGTGATTTGAGTCAAGTCATTGTCAGCACAACTTGTAGATGAGCACCAAGATAGCCCTTTTTAAAAGACAGAAAATAAGTTTTTAATCCAGTTTATTTATTTTAAGAATGATAAAGGATTTCTTATTACGGAATACTTACAATCTTTATGATGGTTATATATTTATAACTGAAGCTTTAAAATCATCCATAGTCAATTAGCTGTGCCATTAAAAAAACACTTTTATAAGACAACAAAGCTAAAGGGGTAAGACATTAAAAAAACACCTCGAGATTGGATGAAAAATATATTATGTTTTCTTGAGTGTTGTTCTTGGGATTAGTTGGAGCCATTCTTCCAGCCTTGAATATTCCTATCACCACTAGGATTACTTTGGCTTTTACCTGCCCACATCCTCTCTAGTGCCTCCTTCAGGCCCCGGTATTTCTGCAGCTTCTCATATGCCTTCTTCCTGATGTTGCTGTCATTTGGTACCAGTACATCTAATATTGCTGCTATCTTCTGGTCCTTGTCTACCACCATGATGTCTGGTTGATTGGCCAATAGCTGCCTATCTGTCTGGATCTGAAAGTCCAACAGAATCTTAGCTCTCTAAGTCTCTACAACCTTCTCTTGGAGCTCTCATCTGGCCTTGGGAGGATCTAGACTGTGCACTGCACAGATATTCCTTTACACAATGCCAGCTACTTGCTTGTGCCATTCAATGTATGCTGGTCCTGTCTACACTTTGTTATTGTATGTTGGGCTGTCACTGAAGCCTCTCTGCATAGTTGGTTCCTCAGGTCCTGTCTAGTGCGGTAGATTCCTGTTTCTATGGATCTGGTGTTTAGTGACTGTTTCGTGCTGCAATGATCAGCGCTTCAGTGCTGTCTTTTAGTCCAGCCCTTTCCAACTACTGCTAGGATTTCCCAATGTCTGCCAACTTAGCTGCCTGTCAGTGGTGTATCCCATACAAAGTCATGTCTTGCCATGGAGCTTTCTTTGCTTGATGCCATGTCTGTTGCTGTCTCAGGCATTCTTTTGTAGTCCATCTTTGGATGCCATGTATTCTTGGATGCTCTTGGTTTCTTCCAGGACATGACTTTGACACTCACCAACTAATCATTCTGCATTCTTCGATGTTGCTCTAGCAGAGAACCGAAGAGAGGCACACTCTGCTCTCCTCTCTCAGCTATGGACTCTGTGTTCTTCTAAGGAAGAACATTACGGAAAGGAGCAAAACAAAGAAGACTCTTACATCAGCCACTGATAGTTGAGGTTGTAGGCAATTGCTCCTTTCATTGGCAACAGGTCCAAGAACAACCTCTTCCTTTTCAATGAAGCATAACAAGCTAAAACCATTTGATAAGAATGCCAACATGAAGAACCACCCTCTCTATTATCCTTTTGCTTTTGATTGTTTAGTCTGGCGGAAGGGCCTGTTTTTCATTTTTAACAGGTTTGGGATACTTTTGGGGACAATAACTGTCTAAAAAGTAAGATAAAATGGAATGCCAGCCTATACTCTCTTATCTAAGTGTACTTTCACTGAGCACTTTTAGGAAATGACTCGGCTACTCCCGAGGGAGGGGTCAAACACGTCATCAGTCTCAAGTTCCTTCACGTCCACAAGAGATCTATGGTAAGTCCAACCCACCTTAAATTCTATTGACTTATCTACTACCTATTTGCTTTGACCATTAATAGTTCACATTTTTGTAGAGACCATAAGCTTGCAAAACACTTTTATACTCATTTGAACTGCCCAGACTTCCTGATTTTCCCATGCTTGACAGATTTGTGCCAATTGAGAACCAAATTTGAACTTCTGGGATTTGATTTCACCATATCAGTTGTGTTCATAAATTTTGACAATTGATTTGAAGCTCAACTTTAATGTGTTTGAAATGAGCAAGTCTGCTATTGTGAGGGAGGATAATATTGTGACTCTGGAGTTTGGAGGTGATCTGTTTTCCCACTTGTTAAGCACTGCCTCAGAGCTGCAGTACTTCAGATCTTTTGAGGAAACAAGCGAATTGACCCCTTTCAGTTCTGCTCTTCCAAACTATTGGAATTAGTTTGAATATGACCAACAGATACACCCAAGAAATAAGAGTGTGGATGAGGGCATGTAAGCAATATCTTTAGTGTGGAATTGGAGTGTCTCTCTGACTGAACACAGGAGTTTATTTTTTAATAGGCACACATATGCTTGCACTCCAAAACTTAGTGAAAGAATCTCTCAAGTCAAAGCTTGATTCATAATGATTTCATTCAACATGCCCGTGCTATTTTCTTGATAACAATAGAGAAGTTAGCCACTGCCTTCTTCTGAAATGTTTTCTTCCAAGTTTAGACTACAGCCTTGAGGTGTTTAGGAGCCTCCCAGCAAAAAAACAAATCAGATCCAAACCTGCTTAACTTCCTCAAGATCAGCTATCTGCTGTGACCAACACACTCTCTCTTTTTTTCAATAGCAATGTGTTACACCTAGCAATTCTTTGGAAAGACAAGATACTGAAGCTGAAGCCCAAATACTGTGGCCACCTAATGAGAGGGCTCATTGGAAAAGACCCTTGATGTTGGGAAAGATTGAAGGCAAAAAGAGAAGGAGACAGCAGAGGATAGGATGGTTAGATAGTGTCATCGACGCAATGAACATGAATTTGTGCAAACTCCGAGAGACAGTAGACGACAATGTTGCTCGCATGTTGTGCTCCATGGGGTCACAAACAGTCGGACACAGCAACTGAAAAACAATGAGCACCTAACAAGGAACTGATAATTTTAAAGTTTAATTTAAGTTTAGTTTGTGCTTCAAGCTCTGTCATTACCTAGGACTTCTCCATTTGTTTGAGTGGAATCACCCACTCAGAAAATCAATTCAAGTCGGTTAGATGAATTCTGCATAATAATTCTGTGCATGACAGGAAAAAAATATGGAACATTGTACAACATCTTCAAATAGGAACCTTCATCTTGAAAGTTCAGTTTTTTCCCATGCTCAGTCTTAAGTCTTTACTAATAGAATTTTCATTGAATTTTTAAAGGGTTATTGGCAATTTTCCAATGTTTTTGTTCTTTGTAATAAAGGTAGTATACTGGTCCAGATGTATTTTTCTTGTGGGTCAATAATATGTTTTCCTTTCATTTTATGAGAAATGGCTGGATTGTAGAATGATGAAGTAGGAGTGGAGGATTGCTGACATGCAATATAGCTGACACACAAAAGATGTGATACACAAACAAGATGATCCAAATAAGTGTGAGACAGTGTTGTGGAATGTTATCTATGAGAAATTATTAGTGAACCAAATGTGATTGCATAGTTAAATTTTAGCTCAGGAAAGGTCAAATATAGTTACTATAGGCAACCTTTCATAACATTGTGACTGCTAAAGCGATAGCCTGTCCTGTTGTGGAAGTGGACTCTGAGAAAGAGAGTAAAAAAAATAAGACATTTTTCAAATTATGGATTTGGAGGTAGTCCATGCACTACAAGACAACCGATCAATCAACCCTGGATCATTGCTCCTTTGTAACAGCTATCAACAAAAAGAATCTCACATATTGTACTTTGGGAAAGATATGAGCAGAACACAGATTAGGAAAAAAATAATTGCACTTGGCAAGACTGAGAGAAGCACTGTACAATGGCAATGGCTAGCAGATAGATAGGAAATATATGAATTTCTAGTTAAAACAGGTCAGTATGGCATGTGTGTATAAAATCATCATACGTAAAAACACCATATGTAAAACATGACTCAATGGAACACAGAATTGAAGAAGCTCCTTGGATAAGAAGCGAAACATTTTCAAGGTAAAACAAGGTCCAGTTGCCTTTTGAAAAAGTACCTTTGGGACAACCATGATCTGGATGACTGAGAATTTCTTCTAACTCATTAAGATGTTTTGGGAAGAAAGGCAAGCATACTACTTCTTTGCCTTCTGAAGAAGCAAACTCCAGACTTTAAAAGTCTATTAAAACATGGATCATCCATTGAGCTAGTGGGAGTCAGGGGGACTGTTTGTTGCTGTCTTTGCTGCTGGTGGTGGTGGTAGGGTCCATTCCTTTTTATTAAAGAGGTTTTCAACCAAATATAAACAGTACAAATGTTAAGTTAAAGTAAGAAAATGAAAGAAAAAAAGAAAGTAAAAAAGAAATAAAGAGAAAAATAAAAAAGGGCAAAGGTCAAGGAAAAAAAGGGAAAAAGTTACAAAGAAGTGGCTTCCCATCTTCTTAAGATACAGTTATCCTTTTTTCAGCAAAAATTTGGCAAGGGGATTTATTTTATTGGTTTGTATGTCACATTGTCAGAGTAATTGGGTGATCTAGCAAATTAATACATTGTTAATATATTTTTATTGTTTTTTAAAAGACAAAAAAGGAAAAAATACAAAGATAATTATAAGAGTACATACATTGTCAAAGAAAAGAAAAATGTATAGAATGTGCTTTTAAAAAACCTGAAAAAGACAACAAAGGAAATAGGGGAAAAGTATATCATTTTAGAACTAAATAGTTACAATTCTCTATATCTATGTCTATATATGTGTGTGTGTATTTATATATATATACAGACACACACACACACACATATATATAAAATAAAATACGTATATATTTTTAATAGTTATATAACTATCAAAACATATTGTATTTTGTATTATGAATCCTATATTTTATTATACTTGTCCATATGAAATCTGCATCTATTGGCAATTCACTCTTAGAAGAACATATACTTTTTTAAAAAACATGGGTGAATTATACTTTTAACCTTTTTTGCAACTTTCTTATGGATATTTTGAAAGTCCTCATACTGTAACTTCACACTTAGCAACACTGATTATAACACTATGCTACTAAAATTAAAAGAAAAATTATTCTAAATCAAAGAGATTATGCATGCTTTTAAAAATTATAGCTTATGAATTCAAGCACTCAATATTATAAATGAACGTTCTTCCTCCTCTCTGAATAAAGATTGCAATATAATGCACAGTTCAAAATCAACATAAGATTTTGACTTCAGTGGACCTTTCTCATACTCTGTTGGATAAGTGGTTTTCAAGCATTGTATCATTAACTAGGTTTCAAAATTAATATCAAATCAGCTGATCTGATCTGGGCTCTAAAGATAAGAAACCTCAGGCCTGGGTAATATGATGAAGGAAGACCAGCATGGCCCACCCGGGTTCTAGGCTAGATTGGAAGTTTAGAACACATCCCCAAGAAAGCTCATGGCAAGCCCAAAAAAATCCCCCAATTTGGATGTGTTCATTAAATCACAAGATATGAGCTCAAGAGGTAGATTTTATAAAGTCTGAAAAGTTTGGTTGCATATCTATCTTAAAAAAAAACCCAGTCCTGATTTCAAAGCAGGTGATGATAAAAGCACTCAGGAATTTTTCCTTTCTTTTTATCTCAGCATTCAGGAAAGAAAATAAACTCTCCCCTGCTGTGAGCTACAAAGAAGATAGTTAACCATTACCAAAAAAGTAATTTGGTGTAAAGCAGCTTTTGATGTACTGCAGTTACTGGTTAACACTAGTTGTATTTTTCAATTTAGCCCTAAATTAATGCGTATAAAAGTGGAGCATTATCATTTCATCTACAAATTCCTTACGTGTGTGCTTTTTAATTTTATATGATTTATTGTTTTTTTAGTCTGTGGGACAAATAGCAATGTTTAAAGGTTTGTGCTGCTGGACTCGATGGCTCTGAACTGGCTCTGAGAAATACTTAGACAAAGATACCATTTGTTCACATTATTTCATAATTGATATCCATAAAAATACTTCTAAGGAACATGACCCAGTTTGATCCATGCTTCATTTCCAATCAACCTATAAGCTGTGGAGAGGAAAAGTTTTGCCACATAGAAAAAAGATTATTTGGTTTTGATAGTGCTAATCACTACATGTGCTCAAGAGTAATAGGCTAGAATGATTTACAGGCTCAGGATAATACAGAAGAATTGCTGCTTTCTTTTCCATACAATACTTTTTTTGCATATTTATTAAATTTATATGTTGCCCATATCAATGTCCAGAGACTATTAGTGTCCATTTTTTTGAGAACCATGTCCTGACATCTACTAACATCAAAACATTTATTTAACATGCTGCCACCTGCTGCAGTCACACAAAATGACAGTTCTTTTACACAAAAATAATTTACAAGGTTTTAGAGAGCTAAGCAGATTGTTCTTCACCTATAACACACTTGTGTATTCATCTTATGTCTATTCACACACACACATAAAATAGAGATTAAGAAAAAAAATGAAGAGTGCATTGCATTGTTCATGAATTAATAGCTTGACCTCATGGTCCTAGAAACATGCACCCCATTCCAGTCACAAAATTATCCAAATAATTCAAATACTTATGCTGTCAGGATCTCTACTGAGTTATCGTTAATTGGCTTTCCCAAATGTAGGAACATTGTTGGCCTTTTTGAGCCTAATGGTAACACACGGCTCAAGAGAAAGGTAATCTCTAAAACTGAAACTGTTCACTGAATCAGTGTGTTACAAAAGCTTTCTATCCTAAATATGTGTACAAGGGTGCTACACGAAATAGTATGGGCAAAAAATTTCGAATACACTATAGAATTAGATAATTGGCAAAAATTGTGGGAAAGGAATTATAAACTAACGATGTCAACAGCCTACAAAGAAAACTT
>JANHFL010003985.1:96117-120470 GCA_032468155.1 Oxyrhabdium leporinum | reverse complement strand
AGTTGGCGCAGAAAGAACATTCTTCGTTGTGCTTTTTTGATGACCTTTTTGATGTTAGGTGTCCATTTTAAGTCTGGCGATATGACAGAACCTAGAAACCTGAAGGTCTCTACTGTTGATGCTGTGTTGTCTAGTATTGTAAGAGGTGGTAGTATAGGAAGGTTCCTCCTAAAATCTACCACCAACTCTACGGTTTTGAGTGTGTTTAGTTAAATTAATTAGTTTAGTTAAATTTAATTAATTAGTTATGCTGTACATCTTTAGCTAAACTGAGATAAGGATTGATATAAACACATCAGAAGGGAAGCAAGCTTAAAATGTACTTAAATAAATAAGTAATAAATAAATAATGTTCGAAGTGTCCTATAGGATCAGTTCATCAGCTCATAAAAACCAAAGTGCTGGACTGGCTGATAAAAGCATAACTGGCTTTGGATCAAGAAGAGAAGATTCAGATTCATATCGTCTGTGCTACGATATGCTATCTTTTGCTCCTAAAAGAAATGTGGGACATGCATCCAAAGAACAGACTGGATTGAATCAGTGAGTGGCAATTCTTGAGGGACAGGTTTTAGATAAACATTAGCAAAACATTGTTAAACACTGACAAGTAGAATTAATTTTAGAGTATAGAATGTCATAGTTGAAAGGGACCTTGGAGGTCTTCTAGTCCAACCTCCCTAACCCTACCCCTAATCCTAACCCTATACCAGTGATTCCCAACCTTTCTGGCTTGGTGGACTGGCGGGGGTGGTGGGGAGAGGCATGCATGTGAATTTACCTACCATTTGCACGGTGTGATTCCGAATGTACTGCAGCCTGGGGGTTGAGGACCCCTGCCCTATACCATTTCAGACAGGTTGTTCAGTCTCTTCTTAAGAGCCTCCACTGATAGAGCACCCACAACTTCTGAAGGCAAGCTGTTCCACTGGTTAATTGTTCTCACTGTCACAAAATTTCTCTTTAGTTCTAGGTTGGTTCTCTCCTTGCTTAGTTTCCACCCGTTGTTTCTTGTCCTGCCTTCGGGTGCTTTGGAAAATAGATTGACCCCCTCTTCTTTGTGGCAACCCTTCAGATATTGGAAGACTGCTATCATGTCTCCCCTGGTCCTTCTTTTCACTAGGCCAACCATACCCAATCCCTGCAAACGTTAATCATATGTTTAAGTCTCCAGGCCCCTAATCACTTTTGTTGCTCTTCTCTGTACTTTTTCCAACGTCACAATATCTTTTTCATTTTTTTCTCAGGATGGATTCTCCATTACTAGAGATACCTATATTAGCAGAAGTAGAATAGTTATTTGTCAAGGATGCTACAATTCTATTTCATGGTAGACCCTATGAGAAAGACTTTGGATTAAATGGTCCATGAATTAACTTGGAGAAGACACATCAGTGAAATGGAACCTTGATGCAGAACGTGGAACTGATGCTTTGAATCATGTTGGGTGTCTCCAAAATGAATCTTTGAATCAATTAATCCAATTGATTTTGACAAGTCATTTGGAATTGGATGACTTCAAGTTGTGTGACGGTATTACATTTTTGTTTCAACTGCTTTGGAACAGGATCCAGACCTAAAATGTGGTATAAACGCTGTAACAGACAAACATCTGCTACTGTTGATATTTAAAATTCATGAGACTGAAGATAGGTATAGCAATCAAGAACATATTTATAAAAGAAGTATTTTGAAGGAGAGAACTTAGACAAGGATGGTAATTGCCTTTGCTTTTATTTAGCTATTATGTGAACTCTTTGCTGCCTCATTTAAGTAATCTAGCTTTTATTCTTCTAAACTAGCCCATAGGCATATCTGCTGATGATGCAGTAATTTTGTCTTTGGCCCTAGTTGATCTTAAAGAAGCATTGAGATCATTCTTTTTTTTCCTCTAATAAGGAGGAATTAATACTTTTTTTTTTGCTAAGAACAAGATCTTATACATTATCTAAATGTCGAGGACAGTGAATTTGGCAGTCAGGTAGACATACCATTGAGCAGGTCAAATTTTCAAATAGATTTTCAGACCTCTGAAAGTGGAAATTCTCACCTGGATTATGTATCTGTCTTAAAATACACAAAAATCAGCTTCAGCTATCCAAAGTTCCCTCATAGCTACTATATGAGGCTCAACTAGGAAACAACAACATGAGACCCAAATTTTGACAAATGTGTTCTAGCTTATCCACAATATTTCAAACAAAACAGTGGGAAGCAGGATTTAGTAAAACTGAATCCAGCCTTTGGATGATTTTGTATTTATACCCTGGCTAAAACTCATCCATAATTGAGTTAGATTGGCCAGTTCAATTCTGGCAGACAAATTTAAATCCTCTGGGAAAAGAGTAACCCTAAGAAAATTGAACTGTTACAGTTTTTCCTATGATGCTATTTGCCACTGGGCCCAGTTCAGGTGAAATGAACCTTACAACAAACAATGTTTGACCCAGAAATTCAATTAGAATTGGCTGGGTTATGTTCACAAATAATCAAATTTCAGGTTTTAAAGTAGTTTCATATTTATATCAATTTCAAATCACTCAGTCTAGAACAGCTCTAATCAGCTCTAACCATTATTTGTCTGAAATGGTATAGGGTTTCCTGCCTGAGCAGGGGGGGTTGGACTAGAAGACCTCCAAGGTCTCTTCCAATTCTGTAATTCTATATCCTATTCATTTCAATGTGCTCCTCACATTAGTTTTGGAGGGGAAGTATAATCCATCTCCTCCTTTTAGGCCATTCATTTAGGAGCCCTGGTGGTGCAGTGGTTGGAATGTGGTATTGTAGGCAAACTCTGCCCACAGTCTGGAGTTTGATCCTAATAGGGCTCAAGGTTGACTCAGCTTCCATTCTTTTAAGGTTGGTAAAATGAGGATCCAGATTGTTGGGGGCAATATGCTGACATTTGTAAAACACTCAGAGAATGCTGTAAGCCACTGTGGAGTGGTATATAAGTCTAAGTGCTGTTACTATTAAAAAAAAGGACAAACACCAAAAATACATATTATCCCTCCTGTAGATGAATACTGACAAATATATTGCAACAATAATAGCTCCCCTCCTTGCAAAACAAGTCAAAAAATTATAAACCTCTACATTTATTTGAAACGTATAGTTTGACCTGTCATACATTGTATACATGAGGCAAAAATAATTAACAGGTTAATCAACAGCACAGTTAAAACTCAAGGCCTCCTGTTAACAATCTGTTATTGTAATTTACTCGGAGAAAGTCTACAATGGTTTCTCATCTACCACAGATTATCCCCAATCATTATCTCTGATCTATCCAGGATCAAATATACTCATTTGGCAGGTTGACATTTTATTTTATTTTTTATTGTATTTATTAGATTTCTACCCCGCTCATCTCACAGAAGTGACTCTGGCCAGTTGACCAGATCATTATAAAACCATATAAATATAAGAATAAAAGCACAGATTAAAAACAGAATTAAGAACAAGTGAGAACTTGCAAATAAAAATAAAAGATAAAGTTCAACATTCAGAAGGCTAAAGATTAACAAGTCCTCCAACCACTAGCCATCCCCAGGATGCATCGTACTCTAGACCCTATGCTAATTGGCAAAGCGAGGTCTTAGCACTCTTCTGGAAAACCAATCAATATTGATTGTGGTAGACAGTACTAATGTTACCCAGGGCACAAAGCTACAAATGGCTTTTGTATTCTTGCTATTTCTTTAACTTTAGTAAATTTTAATCTTGATTTTCACCAGATATGTATCGTGACCAGCATCACAATTTTATAGTTTGTGCTAGTCAGTGATTCATTAATCCCTCAC
The DNA here is from genome assembly GCA_032468155.1 of Oxyrhabdium leporinum. Classification (NCBI taxonomy): domain Eukaryota; kingdom Metazoa; phylum Chordata; class Lepidosauria; order Squamata; family Cyclocoridae; genus Oxyrhabdium; species Oxyrhabdium leporinum. The sequence continues at coordinate 116,667 of JANHFL010003985.1, read as the reverse complement.
CGTGTGTATATTAGACTGCTATCATCATGGGATGGCTGCAATTTGATCGCTGAATTTAGTTTATGCTGGCTGATGAGTGAAAGATGCTACAGCTATTTAATTCTGAGGTTCAAATGGCAAAACCGAAGTAAACTGCACATTGGATGGAATTGCAAATTTGAATCCAAATCTACGCGATGATTTGAATCTTGTCAAGGTTGATTCACAAAACTCTGTGATGGAAGACACTTCTTCCATCAGATACAGATACAGATTAACAGAGTTGGAAGGTACCTTGTAGGTCATCTAGTCCAACCCCCCATCCAAGCAAACCCTACACCATTTCTGACAGATGGCAGTCCAATCTCTTCTTGAAAGCTTCCAGGGATGAAGCTCCCACAACCTCCGAAGGCAACTTCTGTTCCATGGGTTGATTACTCTGTCAGAAAATTTCTCCTTATTTCCAGGTTGAATCTCTCCTTATTCAGTTTCCATCCATTATTCCTTGTCTGGCCTTCAGATGCTTTGGAAAAAAGCTTGACCCCCTCCTCTCTGTGGCAGCCCGACCTCAAATATTGAATCACCTAAGGCCATCACCTAAGAAAGTTGCTTTGGCACGGCTTATAAAATATTCCTAGAGTTAGACATTATTAAATGTCCTGCAAAAATTAATATACTTCACTGGGAAGACAATTGCAGAAGATGAATAGCTGCATCTCAGGTACGTGGAGAAGGGAAAGGCTCACTAAATGACAGCTTATAAAATGTTGGGGCTCTTAAAATGGAAAGGTTGGCAAGCTGTAGCATGGGCCAGTAACTTGGGTTAACTCTGTGGCCTATGGACCAGGAAATTGTACATCATCTCTATTCAGATATAGAGGCTTGTAAACTCTCTGGCCCAATGAACCTGGTAATGAAAAAATTCAGAGCTGCCCAGGACATAAGATATAGTACCTCAGTTGTTTGAGGGTTGATAAGATTTCATAGGAGGATTAATTTTATTAATAGCATCTCTAGTTTGTATCTTCTACCTTGTGACAACATGACTGTGTGCTTTTTTCCCCTTCTCTTTTAAACAAAAAAAAAAAAGGGGGGGGGGAAATAAAAGCATCCCCTATCAGCCCACCGAGAATAGATGGGACATTTCATACCCAAGTTGAGAAATACTGAATAATGCGCAGTGTAAACAGGTAGCAATAGGAAATATGAATATATGCCTACTGAAATCTTAAGTTTCTATATCCCTCTACCTCTTTTGAGTATTCCGTTGGCTGAATGCAGAGACTATATTATGATTGTTGTAAAAGGTCACTCCCTGGCTCTTGATGCATTGCAATATTTAACTGAATTTCATTCAGTTTGGGTTACAGATAATCCTCAATTTATAATCATTCATTTAGTAAGGAAGCCAGAGTCACTGAGCAACTGTGGCAAAAGAGGTCGTAAAATGGAGCAAAAGTCACTTAACAACTGTTTTGTTTAGCAACAGAATTTTGGGATACAATGAGGGGTTGGCTGCTATGGGTTTGCCCAGGTTCGGGCAAACCCATAGCTAACTGGTAGCTAATTTTATAGCGGGTTTGGCGAACCCGCAAATCCCACCTATGATTTGGGTTATTGGCCACTATCAGCAAATATATGTATCTTTGTTACTACTGTATGTCTTCATCTCAAGATCCCATTTGATTCACATGCTGGGAGATCTACAGGATGTGGCCCAAAAACTCAGGATGGCAGTTATCGTTGTGCAATTGAAGTGCTGCCCATTTTTATGTACATTTTCAGAAGAAGACACTTCATCAGATAAACTTCTTGTAATGTCCCGTTCATTGTTGTTTTCTTATTATCTTCTTTACTACCCCCTCTTAGTGGGAGGAGGAGGAGGAGGAGGAGGAGGAGTAGTGCTATCGCTATCTTCACCCTCTTTCTCTCACATATACTATCTGAACTGAGTTGTCTCAGCTCCTCCCTCCTGGGAATCCCTCAAACTCATTGGGCGGTTTTGGGCCCCTGAAATATTTCTCAACCCGACATTCCTCACAGAATTATTATTGTTCTGGGAATATTTGCTGTAGAAAATGGCAAAGCACCATCTTGAGCTCCTAAAGGAAAAAGAAAATATTAAATAGCCAATAATTATAAATCATAATGCTAAAAGTGCTGGTTGGCTGAAGAAAATCAAAATGATCCATTTTCGGATAGATATATATATTTTCCCTTCTTTCCAGCACAACCCACCGAGAGCAACTTCTAAACAACTTGCAATCAATGAAACCTTCCCTGCTGGTTTTCACCCTTTGCTTGACATTTCATAAACTGGCATCTCTTATATAAATCCTGGTAAGCTAACTGATATAATTCCAAGTAATTTCCCAGGAGGCCACAGGGTAAAGAGGAGAAATCTGTTTTTTTCTTGTCCGTTGACAAAGAGGTTTGAATTGTCTTCCTAGAGTTCACAGTGAAGTCATCTTGTCCCTGAGAGTTCGTCATTATTTTTAGGAAAAAAATAATCCATCCAAACGCTACTTTTTCCCCCACCCCTTTAACGAAACAACATCTAAATGATGGTCATTTTTCTCCTATTAAACAAAAAAAGTCAGCTTTAGCTGACAGAGAGGCAGCTGATTATGGCATTCGAGCACCATGATAATTCCACAACTGGCGAATAAAATCAAGCCAGTAAAATCCAGATAAGATCAAAGAGGAATCACAACCGCAACTCAAAAGGTAAAAGAAATTGGAGGGATTTCTATGAAAGTAGACTTGTAGAGTTTGCCAAAATGAACAGTATGAATAATAACGCTCCTTCCAGGCCCCCCTCTCTCCCCAATGAAAAATCTGCATACATTTACATACACAACAGTTCGTCTAGGGATTGTTCGAAGTTGTAGCAGCACTGTGTAACAGTGACTTATGACCATGTTTCACACTTACGACCATCGCAGCGTCTCGATGGTCATGTGATCAAAATTCAGAAAGTTGGCCACTGACTCACATTTATGACAGTTACAGTATCCTGGGATGATGTGATCCCCTTTTGCAACCTTCTGACAAGCAAAGTCAATGGGAAAGCCAGATTCACTTAACAACCGCACAACTAGCTTAACAATTGGATGATTCACTTAACGACTGTGGCAAGAAAAGTCATAAAATGGGGCAAAACACTTAACAAATGTCTCACTTAGCAACATAAATTTTGGGCTCAATTGTGGTCGTAAGTCGAGGACTACTGATATAATGCTTATGAAAGATACATCTTTAAAAAAGGATAATCCTTCTGAAAGATGCATGACAAAAACATAACCTAAACCAGACCTGGTGATGAAGTATAGAGTCATAATCTTTTATTATCTCTCTTTTAAAAGTCAAAATGCTTACTATGTGTACTGTGAACAAACTAATAGTGCAATGGAAAAAAAATCATAGTTAGGCTTGTATTTCAGCTTCAAATTCCCCTTTGGTGCAAATCAATGAAGTCTGGGAAGTAATCTAATCCACTAGCTAATTAAGCAGGAATGCTTTGATTTAATCTGATTAGTAGGAGCTGATACATGTTTCTAGGCACCATTGCTGCTGATCTGCTCTCATCTATCTACATGTATTCAATTCTGCATGCTATTTGGAAAAAGTTGTGCATACCCTTAAGTATGGTAGGGAAATTGGTTCAATTTTTTTTTAGTGTGATTTTACCCAGTGTACATGTCCACAATTCATATGCCAACAGGAAAGCAATTTCTTTGTACTTTGCAAATTTGCAAGTCAAAAGATGCATACAAAAATGTGAATATTGGAGCAAAGTACAACTAAAAAGCACTTGAAGGGAAAGAAGGGAGGGAGGTAGGGAGGAAAGAAGGAAGGGGGGAAGGGAGGAAGGAAGGAAGGAAGGAAGGAAGGAAGGAAGGAAGGAAGGAAGGAAGGAAGGAAGGAGTAAATAGAGTTGCCAAACCTCGGAATTTTAATCAGGTGACTGTAAGGATATTGCAATGGTTATAAGCATGATGATTATTTTTTTCATTTTGTCAATTTTTCCAGTGCTGCAGTAATTTCGAACAGTTCCTAAAGAAATGGTTGTAAATCAAGGACTACCTGCATGGTAATTTAAGAAGGCTATGATGTTGCAATCATTTATCTTGACCACCACACCAACTCACCACAGCCAACTCACCATGGGACAACGTGCTGAGGTCAACTCTCTGGGATAACTCACCACACAACAATCCAACAATTTAATTTAATTACTTAAAATAATTTTACAAATTATTTTCATTTTTGTCATTCACATTTCATTTTGTCCCTCCTTTTGCATCCTTGCATCCTTTCTTTCTATGCCACCATTTCTTCGATATCTATAACTCTTGTCCTGCAGTGAGTTGTCCATGGAGAGTTGTCCGTGGCAAGTTGTCTGTGGCAGGTTATCTGTGGCAAGTTGTCCATGGTAAGTTAGTCATGGCGAATTGGTAAATTGGCCAGGGCAAGTTGTCCTAGACTTGTGTTATAAATAGAAGAACCCAAGAATAAAATCAGAGAAGAACTTCACTAAGTGGTGATGGATTCACTGATTAGTTTTGACTAGACTTGGTTTTCCCCGTTTTAAAATATTAGTGAAGGAAACAACTTTCTGGTGCCCTGAAATCCTCACCGCTCCTGACATTCTTTGCATTGATAGTTGAAAATATTAATAATAGTAGAAGAGCCAAACATTGCAAAACTGTCGTCTATATAAATCTTTCTTCAAAAATATATTTTTCCTGCTCCGTTTTATACATCTTGTGGCTTCCTTAATGATATAAAAGAAGATAGGCTGCCAGCCTGGAGATAGATTGTCTTGTGGTAATGATTTGAAATCTCTTGCTCTTTTGATGTTCATGCCACTTTTAATATTTCAAAAGGATTATACTTCCTAGAAAGGAATGTCCAAAATGATGTCTTTGCATGTTTGGAATAGTCTCTTTCTTTTGTGTCAACAAAGAGACTATGGGCGCTGCAATGGCTTTATTTTTTTCTCCCATGCCCCACTAAAAATATAAGTATAAATAGTAATTTAAACATTTGCAATAGCAAGTTGATTTCCTCTGATTTGGGAAAGTTATGTGTCACATCGTTCACAATTCCAAAAACACATCTGAAAATGTCAGCTTTCATCGTTTGGCTGGCGTGTGACTTCATGCTTGCTGAAGGTGTTTGGTAGATAAGAAAGAGGGGAACTGGAGAGGCATTAGAGATGATTTGCATGACAGCCAATGTTAGAAATTGTTTTACTTGCTGTTGAGAGGCCCGATGATTTTCATGTGTAAATAATAGCCCTTACATCAAGGACTGCTGTAATGATAATGATAATGATAGTAGTAATAATAGTAATAATAATAGTAGTAATAGTAATAATAAAAAGTAGGCTGCCAGCTGTCGCCTGCAAAAAGCTGGCAGTTGAGTTAGAAACAATACAAGACCGTATTTGAGATCAGGGTTGATCTGCGAGGTCTTTAGTGCTCTCTGAGCTTGGTTGTTTTCTTGCAGACATTTGGTTAGATCTAGCACTGATGATGACGCATAGTTGGGTAACAAAACGTCTGCAAGAAAACAACCAAGCTCAGAGACCACCAAGGACACCACAGGTAAGTTAGAACTTTATGCTATGTTATGTTATATGTGCTATGATATATTACACACACAAACACACACACACAAGGGTAGTCCTTGACTTATGACCACAATTGAGTCCAAAATTTCCATTGCTAAGTGAAACAGTTAAGTGTTGCTAGTTAGAGCTTATAAAACTTATGCTAGACTGATTTTAGAGTATTGTTCAACTGTTTGGAATCCCCACCATATATCGGACATCAGTACAATTGAGCGGCTTCAGAGGTACTTCACGAGAAAAGTCTTGCACTCTTCTGTACACAGTAGAATTCCTTATGCTACTAGGCTCGAAATTCTCGGTTTGGATAACTTAGACCTGTGTCACTTGCGATCAAACCTAGGTGTTGCATACAAAATTATACGTAGTAATGTTTTACCTATAAATGACTTTTTCTATTTTAATCACAATAATACGCGTGCGAACAGCCAATTTAAACTCAACATAAATCGTTCTAAACTTGACTGTAAAAAAAATATGATTTCTGTAATACAGTTGTCAAAGTCTGGAATAACCCCACCTGATTCAGTTGTCCCAGCTACAAATTTTCACAGTTTCAGTCACAAATTGACTTCCGTAGACCTTACTTCATACTTAAGTGGTCAGTAGAGGGGGCATGCATAAGCGCACTAACTTGCCTATTGTCCCTGTCATTGTATTTTTATTCTCTTATTCTTGTTCTCGTTTTTGTTTGGCAAATTCCAATAAATAAATAAATAGATAAACAAACAAACAGTGAAGTGAATTTTGCCCCATTTTTTGCCACAGTTGTTAAGTGAATCACTGCAGTTGTTAAGTTAGTGACATGACTGTTAAGTGAATCTGGCTTCCCTTTTGAATTTGTTTGTCAGAAGGGTGCAAAAGAGGATCCCTAAACCCGGGCCACTGTGTCCATCATAAATATGAATCAGTTGCCAAGCGTCCAGATTTTGATCATGACCATGGGAATGCTGCAACAGCTGTAAGCCTGAAAAATGGTCATAAATCCCTTTTTTCAGTTGCTGTTGTAACTTTGAAGGGGCACTAATTGAACAATTGTTAAGTCGAGGAATGAATATATATCTAAAGGGTAATTTGGAGTATTGCAGCTCAAATCACATGCCCTTAATAAAACTGAACATCAAGGATCCATGAAAAAAGGTAGGAAGTGAAAGTTATTGGAGTAAGAAATGGGGAGGAGGGGAAGCAGAAGAGTAATTGGATATCCAAAAGTATTTTTTTTTCTTATTAAGTTGCATCCTCTGGCAATCTGAGTTTTCCCCCCAGAAGGTTGCTGTGATACTATTTCCACAAATCGAAGGCTGCAATTTTATATCATTAGTTCCAGGAACTCATAATAGGTAGATATGTAAAAAGTAAAGCTTTTAAGTCTTTCTAAATTCTGTACTTGCAGGAGGGCAGAAGAAGAAGTATGATGTGATCTGCTCTGTTGCCAGCTTCACTGCTGTAACTATCACCCCCAAGGAATAGAGGGCAAAGATTGACAGTGAGGAACGTATTCTATTTTTGTAGACTCTGTTTAAGCTACTGCAAACATAAGGCCCCAAATCATGCAAGAAGAGATTACTCCTAGTAGAGCAGACTGCCGTCCTCCCATCAACAGAACAAAGCCGCGTGTAAATTTAGTAACCCTATCATCCATCCTTCATTTTAATTTTACTCAGGTGTAAATGGACATCAAACCTCCATTCATCTGGCCTCATGCAGGATGTTCCTGGATGGTGGCCCATTAGTGTATCATTGTAAGGATTGGTACAACTCCATTGTCAAAAGAGCCAATTTGGTCTAGTGGCTAAAGCAGTAGGCTAGAAAACCAGGAGACTGAGTGTTCTAGTACCACCTTAGGCATGAAAGCCAGCTGGGCGGCTTTGGGCCAGTCCTTCTGTTTCAGCCTAACCCGGCTCACAGGATTATGGGAATCCCGTGGGAAAAAATAGGGGGAGGGAGGAATATTATGTTCAGTGCTTGGAGTTATTTTGAAAAACAATAAAAACGGCAGAATTAAAACATCTAATTAAAATAAATAAATCCATGAAAAGAAAACAAAACATAGGGACATTGATGAGGATGGCAACAGAGAGGGCAGAGCTACCCTCGATCTCCTCTGCAACCTTCTCATAACATGGGGAGTCAGAAAGCTGCCTTCCCCCATCATGAAATTCCCAAGACAGTTGCTAGTACGAAACTGCTAAATTAGAATTTACCAAGGGATTTGACTGGATATAAGTTTGTGCAATAATTTCATGCACCACTTGAGATGCTAACTATAATTACCTTCTGTAGTTAATAAGACTCCCTCTGCAGAGCTCTCAGTTGGAAGCATTGTTTTTAACAGGTTCAGAAAAGATCGTAACTGGTTCAGCAGAAATCTGAAGCTAAGGCTGTGCATAGACTACTATGATTGATACCAAAATGCAGAGACATTTTAGGGAGGACCAACATCTGCAATGGAAGAATGGTTGTCACTCCTTCCTCCTCCCACTTTGGCAGGTATCTTATTCTGCAGTCACCTCTTTCTCCCAAATATAAACCTGTGTTTCATACAAGATGCCAGACTAGGCTAAAATGAAATTGGATAGTTCATTGTTCACCCTGTCACTGATCCCCAGCCATTTCTTTCCACATGTTGTCATCAACCTTTTATAAACCAATTCAGAAAATTACTAGAATTAGAAGGATTACTAGAACTTTACTTTTTCCGATAGTGAGTACAGGAACAGAATTGTGCAGTCCTTGGTGCTCTCTGAACTTGGTTGTTTTCTTGAAGATGTTTCATTACCCAACTAGGTAACATCATCAGTGCTAGAGCTGGGGTGCTCTCTATTTATATACAGTGGCTTGCCATGTCAGTCTTGGTGGGAGTGTCATTTTCTTCTTGGTTGTTCCTTGATTAGGCTGTTGTTTACTATTTGATTGCTTGTCTAAGTTGGTAGATGGGGATACTGTTTACTGCTTGATTGCTGATCCTGCTGTCAATCCTTGCTATCTGGGTGTTGATTGCTAGCTAGGAAGTGTTTTGGTTGCTGTGTTTTCTTCTTAGCTTCTGAATTGTCTTTTTTTTTTAAAAAAAATGGTATGTAGATGTTGTTTATCTGTACATGCCTGTTGATGGCTGATTTGTCTGAGTGAAAAGGGTTAAAAGTTTATTCTAAGAGCAATTCTAGTCTAATTAAAGTTGCAGCTGCCTTAAGATCAGTGTCTTCTCTTCTTGTGTTGTCCAGGCAGCAATATGAAGGGAACTGATGAGATTACATGGCAGGCTGTCAGTAAGATTCTGCTTCAGTCTATTTCATACATTGCAGGCAGAATGTGTTTTGACATCTAAAATGTTGCATTTCTCCTCAACCCTTGGCTTTAAGTGAGGCTATTCTTGAGCGGGTTTTGCAGAAAAAGAAAGAAGCAGCGCATACCTTTGGACTGGTAATAGAAAAATCAGTTGAACTTGGTGCTATATGTTATTTGGGATAAATGCAAATGTTTCCTACTTTGTTGATTTGAGGCATTGTGAGGGTCTCTATGTATTTTGAAAAGCATAGATTTTGAGGGACCATATGGGACTCCAGTGCTCACTCTGTCCTGGAATTCAAATTAAATCATCCTTGGATTGCAATAGTAGAGATAGTCTGAAAACAAAAAAATGGCCATCCTACTGTATTAGTAAATTTCTGAAGGAGATGGACTCAAATAGCCATTAGAAAAACATCAGCTTAGCCCCAAAAGACAAGAAAGGGTGAGAAAGAAACTCAAGATCTTTCCACCTTGATTTTCATGGACACTGGAGGGAAGGAAGAAATATTGTGTCAGACTTTCAAGAATCTGTAATTACAGTCTTACTGTAAAGCACAATTTTACTATTTCTTATAGGGTCTGTTTTCTGACCTGGTCTATCTTCAAGAACTGATAATTCTTTAGCAAATCCCCCCTCCCTCACAAACCTCTATTGGTCTTCATCAAAAGTTTCCTCTTTTCCTGTCAGGGGCTGAATTAATGCACCTACCTCAGGTTCAAAACCATTAATGAATATAAGCAATATATCTGATCACTCAAGACATTGAATCATAAATGCCTCTTTCCACTGGGTTCACACAACCTGCAGCCAGCATTTAAATAGGGACATTCATCATCAAATTCATCAAGGATTTCTTTTATGTGAAAATGCCATGTTCTATCAAAAATAGATTTTGCTATCATATATGACTTCCATTGCTTTCACCCATTTGCACTTGGAAAAGATTACAAGAATCTCCATATTTCTGGAATGTTAGACAGAAGAATCTCAAAAAGCCACGTGTATGGGGTCAACCTATTCTCCAAAACACCTGAAGACAGGACAAGAAGCAATGGATGGAAACTAATCAAGGAGAGGACAAACCTAGGACTAAGGAGGAATTTCATGATAAAACAATTAATCAGAGGAACATCTTGCCTCCAGAAATTGTGAGTGCTCCTACATTAGAGGTTTTTAAGATTGGACAATCATTTGTCTGAAGCGGTATATGGTTTCCTGCTTGAGCAGGGGGTTGGACTAGAAGACCACCAACCTTCCTCTCCTTCAATTCCATTGTTCTATTATTCTGCCCATGTCCTAACCATGATTTCATAGGGTGTTTTTTGGATGGGCATGCTAGGAAAAGGCAGGAGCTTCCTTTAATCCAACAAGCTATTTATGTTCTTTCTTCAAAATTCCCAAGCTGTCAGAACTGTTGCACATTACGATAACATCACTGAAAGAATAGCAAAAGCCACTATCAATGAATTCCCATGTTCATTGGTAGACTGGTTTAAGCTATCTGTCTTCTCTGTAGGCTTGACTGACTTCAAATCATGCAGAGAAAAACTCTCCAACTGTTTTTCAAAGCTAGCCTATTTTCTGATGTAAATTTTCCCACACATTCTATTTTGCTTTCCCAAGGATAATTTGATAGTATATAAGAGGCTTTTCCTGTCAATCTACAGAACCTGCTTCTGAGAATCAATTTTAAAAGTAGATACATCAGGATGTGTGTGTGTTGTTGTTGCTGTTTTTTGTTTTGCTGTTGTTCTGTTGGCACCAGTTTGGCATGTGATCATTTATAAGCCTGTTGTATCCATTGGTATCAAGCTGTCCATTTAAAAAATGCATCAAAATTAATTTTTAAAAAGCTAAACGCATTTACCAATCTGTAACTCTTTACCTTAATTGTTAAATGGCACAATCTAAAATATGTTTTGGGATGCCTCTGACCATTGTTTGAGAGCTGAGATTTCGAATATGAAACCTCAAGGGTATTAAGTAAAAATAGAGAAGTAAAATCAAGTTAGTTCACTTAAAATTATGGATTGAAAGAAGCTCCTTTCCCCCGCTGTCTCGTAAAAATAGATGATATGTACTTCTCAGTACATATCTGTTTTATTAAAGGATGGGACCAGTCACGTGTTAGTAAATTAGCCTAAAAAGAGCCAGGGACAAATGTAAGGGACAGCTTACTTGATCTTTTAAAGACAACTTAAGAAAGTCAGGCAAAACCTGAGGCCACCTGCCCAGGCCCATCCTAGCTGAAGATCTGGTTTTTGGTAACTTTATGTTGTTGTACGTGTCATTGAATTACAACTCTGTAGATCTCTAGAAAGTCTTACCAGAGTGGAATGAAGCATGGACTCCCAGGTCAGCAACATCTGGAGGATCACAGCTGAATTACAGATTAACAGAGTTGGAAGGGACCTTGTAGGTCATCTAGTTCAACCCCCTGCCCAAGCAGGAGACCCTACACCCTTTCTGACAGATGGCGGTCCAGTCTCTTCTTGAAAACCTCCAGGGATGAAGCTCCCACAACTTCCGAAGACAACTTCCGTACCATGAGTTGATCGCTCTCACTGTCAGAAAACTTCTCGTTATTTCTAAGTTGAATCTCTCCTGTATTTATTTCCATCCATTATTCCTTGTCTGGTCTTCACTCAAGGGATTGCCCTTGATCTACAACTCGGTATTTTGTCAACAAATTCTATTGTTGTTAGCTAGGTTAATAATATTACCAGGACACCTAGACAACATTCATGCAACATGCTTCAACAGACAAGTTTAAAAAACAAAACAAAACACAACGCCTTAAATTAACACAACACGCTAATGCTTGATTTTAAACTTGATTCATTTTTGGGGGAGGAGGTTTTCTAGCATATGTATGATTCTGGGGCTTCTGCCATTCCAGAAAATGGGTTAGTTCAATTATCAGGTTAGAGATGTTGTGTAAACATAGCCCTGGTGATAGAAAACAAGAATTACATCTCAAGTTTTCAAAGTGTGAACATGAAGCTTCTGTTTGCAGGCAATCGGCTCCCTAAACAGGATAATCAACCATAAAGGAAAAACATATACATATTTTTCACATTGGCTGTTTATATATTTTCTCGGGGTCAACCAGTACAAAGACAATTCCAAGATATGCTCCCTCACTGGTTTTTTTTAATTAAACGTAGGCAATTAACAATTGGAACTAGATAAAAGACATTCAGCAAATATCCTGTGATGGGTGGGTTGAAGAGAGAACTGCATTCTTTTAAGGGATACTTCAGGGAAATATTTTCTCTCATCGTATCATGTTTTCTTCTCCCCAGTGTACTTTTTCCCAGGCAATTATTTATAGAATGCAATTATCACAAGCATGAATTCATGCTAAACATTGCACTTGTTAATATTTTTAATATCTTTTTTTCCGATCCATCCTGAAATGCTTCGCATCTACAACTGAAATTATCTTTTAACTTGATAATCCTGCTGTAACAAAAACCAGTGCTTAATTACTTGGTTTTGTGCAATCTCTAATATGGCCTGATTCATTATCTTAATATACCAGCCAGCAAATATGCCAGCAAAAAAATTTAAGGGAGAGGGTTTATAGGCATTTGTAGATCAAGTAGCAGAGATGGGTGATGGAACAAGTAGCAGCCAGGAAACTTTAAATGGATGTGCAATATGGAGGAAGGTCTTGCTGACATTTTAAATCAGGGATGTCCAGCCTTGACAACTTTAAGATCGGTGGACTTCAACTCCCAGAATTCTGGGAGTTGAAGTTCACAAGACCTTAAAGTTGCAAAAGTTGGACATCCCTGTTGAATTAAACTAAACTATGGAAACTAAACTGTTAAAGGGGATATATATTATATTTGGATGTCCTTGTAAAAAATACACTATAAGAAATGAGCTCATCCTGCAAATACTCTTAATATGGGATTTTTTTTTGAATCTCCCAAAACGTATTTTCTTTAAAAAAAATTGTCTGAGTTCAACTAGATCTAAGGTTCCGCTCTAGTTCCAAAGTTATATATTCATTTTAGATCCAATAGATCCTCTCTAGATTCCCTTCTAGCTCACTCCATATATCCTATATAGATCAAAGGTTCTCTGACTTAGTATGGTTTCTCTGAATGCCTCTAGACCTTCATCCATTTTTCAAGATCAGGATTCTTACTTGTGTTGGCAGTAAATACTATGTTTCTAGAGCTAGAAGAACACGAGTAAACCAAATATTAAGAAATCACAAATTGACATTGATCCAAAGTTGAGATATTTGTCCATCCTGAGCTAGACAGCCATATATAGAACCAAATAAGGGATAATGTCAAATATCTGAAAGCTGTCAAAATGGGACAGGAGAATATAATGTTTGTCTTTATTTTTCTGAGCTAGTAGAAGTGCAGTCTCTCCTAAGTGCACTAAGAAATGTCCAACATATTATTTCATTATTTCCAAACCATTCCAAATAACCTTCACATCTGGATTCATAAGATGGTGGGGAAAATTTAGTAGTCTTTTCATCTACTGAATTGCTTATTAAAATTCACTCCTTGAAAAAAAAATAGGAAGCTGACCAATACCTATGATAGTGACACAAACTTTAGTTTTTAATTCTACTTTTATCACAGTCGGCTGCATATATTGGTGAGAATAAGCCCCAGCCTCTTAAATTTAACATGTAATATAACATATCTTCTTTCCGAATCAATGAAGGAAGAAAGAAGAACAATGGCAAAGGATTTTTATGCATTGAAAGTGTAACCCAATCCTGTCTACCTTGCTCTTTTGAATTCCTTGAACAATCGGTTTCTCCTGCCACCCTTTCTCTGTCATTCTTGTCAAAAAGATTGTGACTTTGTCACTCAGCACTTTGAAACTTACTTCTTTTCAGATAACACAGAACCCATTTTCAGCTCTAGCCTCCACTTAATATTTTAATATTTGCGTTTTTTGTTTTTTGTTTTACAGTTTAAGAAATAAGGGACAGAGCCTTTCATTTCCAAATATTAAATAGCATAGGTCATTTATTCAGCATGTTAGATCTTTGTGTCTTCTTTTGTTAGTCTATTTGCCATCATTTTTGTATACATAATGATAGTCCTCAACTTACGACTGTAATGGAACTGTCATATATCATGACAGTTGTAAGTCCAAGCCAACTTTAAGACCTTTATTGCAGCAGTCATTAAGTGAATCTATTACCCACAACAGAAGCAATTAATTAACAATGTACATTCATTATTATTGTTTTCTTAACTCTTAATATTAATGACCCAAGAGTTATTACTGAATAGTCATTGTTATTTGCAACGAATAATGAACAGAAAGAGTAGGGGTGACATGATAGCAGTCTTCCAATATTTGAGGGGCTGTCACAGAAAAAAAAAGCGGGGGTGTCAACCTATTCTTCAAAGCACCCAAGGGCAGGATAAGAAGTAACAGATGAAAGCTTACAAATTGGTCACTTTAAGTGATTCACTTAACAGTTGTGGCGAGAAAAGTCATAAAATGGAGCAATAAATTAATCAATTAATTAATAAATTAATAAATGTCTCACTTTGAGCTCATAAGTCGAGGACTGCCTGTACTGTCACAGGTTGCAAGCTGTTCCCAGGAAAGCTGCCTTTTGCAATTGACTGATGATTTTGTCGATGCCAATGGTGTTCAAAGTAGTATTATGATGGTTCAACACAGCCAGCCAGATGTTCCAATTAGATTTGGCAATTTTATCCACCTTTCCAAGGACCTGAGATAGGCAGATATGAATGTTTGATGGTATTAGAAGTAATGCTGTTCTTTTGCAATTGACCTTTTGCAATTTACCAATGATGAATTTGTCAACCATTGACTAAAAAGCGGCCTTTGAAACACAACTACTTGAAATGTGGTGTCTTGATGCCTCTATTTATAGTGGGGCTGGCACGACTTTTATAATTGGGCTTTAGGAAAAAAAGCAAATCATGTCTTCCTTTTTGTCTGTGAAATTTCATTTTATTTTTCTTTTTAGGGCAGGTTTTCCAGCATACCTTGAATTTATCACGGTTTGAATCAGGAACGATTTACAACTGGACATCAATTCATAGATGTCTCATTACTTTGGACTGGTGGCATGTCAAAGAATAGCTTAAAAGTCTTCATATTTGGCAGGGTTATTGCTTTTGGTAAGGAATCATTCACATGATCGTGTTTCTAAAATGATTTCCTCTATTATAACAAAAGCTTGCCGAATAAACTGCTAATCATAACATGCTATGAATGCAATACGTCTGCCTGAAATTTTTCAACTTAATTGTCTCTGTAAGCTTTCTCTTTTCGCAGTCCTTCGATCTCCACAATCATCTCTTTTGAAAAGAGACAATAGTCCTATTTCCATAAGTGTTTTTTCCTTCCTGACTTAAAAGCCATTTAGGGACCAGTCACAAAGGTAAGATCCTTTATAGCTGATATTTGGAGCAGCCGTTACAGTCAAGGAACAGATGATCGGTCTATTTTATGCCAGTCCCTTATGTATTCAGTGATACATCAGTACTATCTAATTTCCTTATGGGTCTGACATTTTGTATTTAAAAAGAAAGACAATTCACATTTATTCTTTTTTTCAATTTTCTCTGACTTGGATATTATCCGCATTCTTACACGTTTGCTCAACATGACTAGCTTGGTTAGTTTAAATCAAGGGTGTCAAACTTGTGTCGTCACGGCGACATCACGTGATGTATTGGGACTTTTTTCCACTTTGCTAAGCCGGGCATGGACATGGCCAGTGCGTGATGCATCCGTCCCGCAGGCCATGAGTTTGACACCCCTGGTTTAAATCTTTATGGTATTGGGAGAAATATCCATCTGGTTCAGTTCCAAACTGGAAGAAAGATACTGGAAACATGGAGGCTGATTGGGAAGATGGTTTATTGATGAAGCAGAAGCACATGGGAGTTTCTGGTGCAGCTGATCACCTGGAGTTGAGAGTGAGGGGGTTTTATGCTTTCTCTTGGGCTTTGAACTTGAGCTTCATGTTCCTGTGCAAGAGCATGTATTCCATTGGCTGTTGTAGGGGTCATAGCTAACTCTATAGGTTGTCTGAGTCCCAGGTTTGGCTGAAGTTTGGACTGCTGATGCAATGTCCTTAGGAGATTGTGTCATGTGGTGAGTTCTGCTACTAGATGGGTTAATCCTATTATGTCCTGGAGGATCATGTCTTAACCCCATCACCCTGGAGCTGAAGGTCTTTTGTCTTGTAGATAGGCTGGCCCAGTCTTTCTTAATGGGCACCAAATATCTGCTGGGGGAAGGGAGCTGCTTTCTGTCTTTAAAACATGTTTCTTCTTTTACCATCCAGCAAAATATAATATTCTGCCTTTTTAATACTTCTCAAAATATTTCATTGTTCTAGGAGAGGGGTGGGTGCCTCCTTTCTACAATGGGGAAAAGAAGTAGACTGAGGCTCAGTGCTCATGTGACCTCCACCCAAACTAACAGCAGATAAATGTCTCCCTTAATTATTCTTTAGTTATAACCCAAACTGGACAACCCATTAAATCAGTGCCCCCCAGCCTTTTGGGCACCAGGGATCCGTTCTGTGGAGAGAGATTTTTTCCATGGACCAGAGGGGGTGTGGTTTTGTGTGCTGCCTGCATTGTATGAATAGGGCTTCGCTTGTTTGTATGGACCAATTTTTAGCATGCAGTGGACTGGTGCCGGGGGTTGGGGACCCTGCTGTAAATCATGATTGTTCAACCCTTTAGCTTGCCTGGGCCCTATTGTGTGAAAAGGAACTGTCATGGACTGCATATATAAAATATATAGTGGTTTATCACAAAGTCAGCCAGATGTTCAGACTGGATTTGGTGTTTGGCTAGCTCGACATCACTCATGTCAGGGGTGCCTGTGGAGGCCCAAGCACTCTGCCAGGGAAAACAGGCTCCTGAGCTCTGTTTTTGTCTGTGATGACTTCCTGCAACCATCTGCCAGCGAAAATGGCCCTCCTGACCTCTGTTTTTTTTTCTGGAAGAGGCACCATGGGCCAGTCCTTTGCTGTTTCCAGGGCAGCCCCACAGGCCAGATCTAAGCATCCTGTGGGCCATATACAGCCCCCGCACCTTTAATTTGACACTGCTATGTTAGAGGTATGTGACAGGATATAAGTTGTTCCAAGTAAAACTGATCGAAATCAACTGAGTGATGTCCCAATGGTGCTCTTCAGGAGGCAACTGGACTTTCTTGTTTTTTCTTTTGAGGGCATTTTGCTTCTCATCCAAGAAGCGTCTTCAGCTCTGACTGGATGGTGGGGAGTAGAAGGATTTATATTCCTTGCAGACAGCTGGTCACTTGCATCCATTTAGAGGGCTGTTGAAGCACTTGGAGGTTTATCTGTGTCCTCAGGGTCACCCGAGTAGTATTCCTGGTTCCTATAGTCTGCAGTTTTTTTTCTTTGGAAATCCATTCCTACTCCCACACATTCCAAGGGTGTTCATCCCACCATCAACTGAGTAATGGTGACTTTGTCAATGCATTCAGGTGGTGCTCCACTTGTTTTGAGATTGCATCCAAGGCATCTATTACTACCGCAGTAGTACTAGCTTTGATTTTTTTTGCCGCAGTTGTTCTACTTCTATTTGCAGCTCTTTATATTTTGTTATCTTCTCCAGTTCCATACTCTTCTTTTCTGCTCTCTCCAGGCACTATCCAGATTTTTATTTTTGTCTTCCTTAATATAGTTCATGTATATAAACAACAAACTTCCATATTTGTGCGTGTCTCTGTGTGTATAGACATGCACACATACATACACACATATTATTAACTCATTGGGCCATGGGTAGGACATGGCTGCTTTAAATAAAGATTGATTTTGCATAGGTTTATGATAGCCCCCCCCCTTTTAAAAAAAAGCACTATCCTTTTCTGAAACAGCAGCAAACAGCAAAAATATCTCTTCACCCACTAGAGCGAAAAATATTTCTATCCTACTTTAAATACCGACTCCTGTCAAGTCTACCCATGTGGCCTGTATGTATCTGATTAGTAATTAAATGTGTATGGTCAAGGTCTTGCTCAACTGATAAATGATCCTTGACCAATTGTGCGAACATGGTGATTTCTACAGGAAAACAAAAGGCAAAGAATAATTGGATCTTGCGAAAGGCTGGAAATCAATCACTCTAAAAGGGTCTTCCTCTACCTGCCCTCTCCAGCAGCTCCAGGAGTTGAAATCCCACTCCTCAAATAAACAAACTGCACTGAGTATGAGGATATGATGGTGTTGATTATTGTAATGCTTCAGTCGTAATGAGAACACAAAAACATTGGTGGTTTTAGAGTTAGAGAGATAGATTTAAAAAAAAAAAATCATGTTAGGGGGAGTCATAGAATGAGGATGGTTTTCTCTCCTACCCTCAAGGAACTGTTGTTTTTTTTCTTTAAATATTGTTGAGTAATCTTTGGGTCAACTATTTTATTGTCATCTCCATTAAATGTTGTAGCATGATTTTGCTAACATCAATGATCCTGTTAGCAGCACTTCTAGCTGAGAGGAGGAGGAGGAGGAGGAGGAGGGAGGAAGAGGGAGAAGGAGGGAGAAGGGAGGAGAAGGAGAGAAGGAGAAAAAGAAGGAGGAGAGAGAAAAGAGGGAGGAAGAAGAGGAGGAGGAATCATTAATGGTTAAGCCATATTCTGATAAACAAATGGAGAATTTATCCTGAAGAAATTCAGCAAAATTTCCTTTCCTGTTTGGTGTGTGTTTCTCTGCACACTAAACAGGATGGCTAATTTCAAGAAACCATTTCTCAAAGTTGTTATTACTTTCTTTCTTCCTCTTTCTCTCCTGTCTCTCACCTGAGATTGGTACGGTTCTCATCAAACAGCTTCTTTCAGTTAGAGGTTTTTAACTGTTGAGTAGTAAGTAACGTTCATTTTCCTATCATTATGTTGTTTCCCCGAATACACCTTATCTTCTTTTGAGCAAGCATTATACTTTCTTACAAAAGTTATACTCTTCATTTTAGCAGTTTTCTCTCCAGACATGCTTTCTGCTGTCTAAAGCTCTCTCCTATCCAACAAACTTGTCACTAGATAAGAACAATCACATCACACGCTTCTGAAAGAAATTTCAGAGGTAAATTTTCTTTGAGTGAGAACCAGCAAAAAGAAAAAAAAAGCAAAAAAAGTATTTTTCTCTAGTGAATCAACTCATAAACTGATATATCTTTGAATACTTATTAGCAGAGGATAACTGAAAATAATGTTTTCACTCTATTAACCCTATCTTAGACTTCGTGTGAAAGTTTGGAGGTGCTTCTATCTCAAAAATACTGGGAAAACACGCTACAGTACCATTTTTGAATTAGGAGAGACTCTACAGCGGGGGTAACCAACCTTGGCAACTTTAAGACTTGTGGACTTCAACTTCCAAAATTCCATAGCCAACATGGCTGGCTGGGGAATTCTGGGAGTTGAAGTCCGCAGGTCTTAAAGTTGCCAAGGTGGGTCACCCCTGCTCTAGTACAAGGGTACAGATTCCCCATACTTATTCAATAGATGTCTGTTTTTTTTACGCCGCCTGTCTAGATTAGAGGTTCAAACCCCCCACCCCACCCCAAAGAAAGACAGATTAGGCAAATATTAATGAAATTAATTAGAAGACTAGACGAGCTTTGTTTCAAGCTGTGAGCAAAAATTCCATTAGTACAATGAGCACAAAGTGCCTCTTTCTATCATTAGCATCAATGCATTCATTCTGTATATTTATCCATTTTGCATTGCAAGCCATGATATTTCCAAGACCTCATCTATTTTGATTGATAGAAGCAGAGCAAGATGCAAGGCTTGTTTGGAATGGAAATGATAGCATTAATATTCAGGATCTCTGTGCGCATTTAAATGTGGATTAAAAATGCATTAGTGGGTCTCCTTTTAAGACATCCTTCCCTTTCGTACATTAAATATTTGAAAAGAATTTGGACTCGCCCTCTCTCACGTGGCTGCCTCAATGGAAAACAGAAGAAAAGATGCAACTGAGCTTTTAACAAGTCTTTCAGGCTAGTTTGCACAGTGGAGGGGTAAATTGATGGGAAATCTGGAGAGAAATGGTTTTGATAAGTCTCTGGGCAACATCTTCAGCAGCTCAAAATATCCACGTTGCTTGTTACTGATAAAGAGTAAGCTTTTGAATTAGTGTTGATTCCAGGCAACTGTCTGAACTAATCCTTGCAATTTTCTTGGTAGCATTTCTTGAATTGGTTTGCCTTTGCCTTCGGGTGTGATCGAGTGACTGGCTCAAGACCTCCCAACTAGCTTTGCACCTAAGACAGGACTAGAATTCATAGTCTTCTAGGGGTCTCCTGTGTGTATCAAATTGTTTTCTCTGTGTATCCATACCATGCAGTGCTGGGATTCAAATAATTTAACAACTGGTTCGCCCCGAGGTCAAGTTGGCTGTCGTGGGAGGTGTGGCCCATCCCCATCCTCCAGCTCCACCACACATGTGGGATGAGCCTCCCATGATGGCCAACCTAACCCTGGGTGAATTGGTTGTTAAATTACCCCCACCCACCCACCCACCCCCAAACACAATCAAAGTGGATCCTAGGGGCTGCGCTGCAATGGAGAAATGGGCAATGGAGCAGCTGGCATGAGGGAAGGAGGAGGAGCAGGGAGAAGAAAGAGG
>JANHFL010003985.1:46956-65995 GCA_032468155.1 Oxyrhabdium leporinum | reverse complement strand
CTATGAAAGATATATTATATAACTTAGTAAATAATGTTATGTGAATAGATTTATATCCCTAATCATTTATGTAAACTCTTGTACCCAGACGTCATATCGTGTAATGGAAGATTTTGTATAAAAATAAAATAAAAAACTTATTTGGGAAAAAAAAGAAAGTAGCCCGGGGTTCGAATCCCAGAAGGTTAAGGCTAGCTGATGAGAGCTTGAAATAGATCTGTAGCAGTCTCCCTTTACTTCTTTGTCGGTAAAACATAAATTCCTTTGGAGACCTTTTGCTTCTCTTCCAAGAAGCGTCTTCAGCTCTGAGAGAAGAGCCGAAGAAGCTTCTTGGAGGAGAAGCGAAACGTCTTCAAAGCAGAAACAACCACCAGTCAGTCGCCTCTTGAAAAAGCACCCTTGGGACAACTGTGACCTGGATGACGGAGAACCTCCGTAGGCTTTTTTCTGTTTCTTTTAGCCCGAAAGTGACTTTTCTCTTTTCTCTTCCCTTACTCCAGAGGAGGAAGAGGAGCAGGTGCCAACCGATGGAGGGACTTCCGCAGAAGCCATGCAGGTCCCTTTGGAGGAAGAAGGAGAAATGGAAGAAGATGAGGTGGTGAACGACGAAAATTACTTAAGCAAGAGGCCCCTCGAAAGTCCCGAATCCGAGGAGATGCCTGCGGCCAAGCGGCCCAGACTCAGCGACACGAAAGGAGAAGATCCGCTCGACGTCGTCCCGGGGCCACGCGAGCCTCTTAGTTTGATCAGTGCCCAGAAGGTGCCTCCCATGCTTTCCCCGGTTTGTGTTCAAGAGGGCGGCGATCAGGTGCCAACTTCTCCAGAGCCCCCTGTCCTGGCTCCGGTGGCAAAGCCCCAGTTGCCCGTTCCCAAGCCCTCCGAGCCCAAAGCCCTCCTTCCTAAACCCAAGGTGAAAACCATCTCTCTGGTGCAGAAGGCTAAAACGCCCAAGGTTTCCTCCTCTCCGGCGCTTACGGGCAGCCCCCTTCGCTCGTCCAAAATGGGAACCAAGGAGAAAAAATCTCCCGGCCGGGCCAAGAGCCCCCGAAGCCCCAAAAGTCCCAAACTTCCGATCCACGTGGTCCCTCAAATAACGATTAAGCAGGAGAGCCCGATGAAAACCCCCTTGGTTGTGTTGAGCGAAAAGATGGGGAAAGAGACCCTCCAGGTGAAGCAAGCCCCGATGCCAGCTGAACCTGCCAAAGCCGCCGGCGAGAACCCAGCAAAGAAATTAACGGTGATTGACAAGACAATCGACGATTCGATTGACGCGGTCATTGCCCGGGCGTGTGCCGAACGCGATCCTGATCCATTTGAGTTCTCCTCCGGGTCCGAATCCGAAGGAGACGTTTTCACGAGTCCCAAAAGACTTTCGGTGTCCGAGCCTCCCATCCCTAAAGCTTCCGTTTCGGCGAACAGCAGCTTAAACAAAGCGGGAAGCACCCCGATTCCTCCTTCTGGCGGGACCTCGAGTTCGGATATTTCCTGGACGATGGACGACTCGATCGACGAGGTGATTCGCAAAGCCAACCTGGGTCCCCATGCGGCTTTACCGGCGAACTTCCCCTACTTCTCCTCTCCTTCCGCTTCTCCGCCCACGCCGGAACCTTTGCTCAAAATCTACGAGGAGAAAACCAAGCAGGCGGCCTCGGTGGAGGTGAAGAAGAAGCTGAAGAAAGAGCTGAGGACCAAAATGAAGAAGAAAGAAAAGCAGAAGGAGAAGAGCAAAGAGAAGAGCAAAGAGAAGGAGAAGCACAAGGAGAAGGACCGAGACAAGGAAGGAGGCCGAGAAGCCAAGTTTGCGTGGAAGGACTTGCTTAGAGGAGACGATGAGCTGGATCCTTTCAAGTTCAAAATGAAGGACTTTGAGGACGACCCCAAAATCAAGATCAAAGAGCCCGGATCCAAAAAAGAACGCGAGAAGCACAAATAGAAGAAGAAGGAGAAAGAGAAAGGCAAAAAGGACAGGGAGAAGAAAGAGAAGGAGAAAATAAAAGAGAAAGCCAAGGACAAGGCCAAAGCTCTGTCAGCCGCCCTGCTGCTCCCCCCCAAAGACCTGCCCCTCCCCTTGTACTGCACCCCGGCCGCCCTGAAGCTCCCCTCCTTGCTTCAGCCCCCTTCCGCGGTCCTTCCCGAGAAGCTGTTTGAGGAGAAGGAAAAACCCAAAGAGAAGAAGAAAGAGAAGAAAGAGAAGAAGAAAAAGAAAGAGCGGGAGAAGGAGAAAGAGAAGGAGAAAAGGGAGAAGGAGAAAGAGAAGGAGAAGAAGGAACGGGAGAAGAAGGAGAAGGAGAAAGAGAAGCACAAGCACGAAAAAGTAAGTGTCTCAGACACGCCGGGCTCTCGTTGGCCCGGAATTATATGCTGATTTGTTTATTTTTGGTGTAATGATACAATTAGCCTAAAAACGGAGGAAGGCCCGCGCAGGATTCTGAAACTTAAATCGGGAATGTAGATAGTAAGAGGGGGGGAGACTGCAGATCATTGGGCCATATCCAAGGGAGTAGCCAACAGCTTAACCACCGTGTTACTTACTTAACAACTGCAGGGATTCCCTTAACGCCCGTGGCCAGAAAAGTGTCGTAAAAGGGGCGCGAAACTCCGTTGACAAATTTTTCACCTAGCAACGTAGATCTTGGGCTCAGTTGGGGTCGCGAGACGAGCCTTACCTGTATAGGTTTCTCAGCTTTTACTTTTATAAAAACAGCTTCGAGCGATGGTCCCCAAGTTATGACCAATGCCGAAAAAGTTAGGACTGGCTTGAAAAAAAAGAGGACTTACGAGCTGTGTCGAAGTTCCAACAGTCGGGGGGGGCCCCCTCCACAATCGTGCGACTAAACCCCGTTCACATTTACGACCGTTAGCAGTGGTCCCGCAGTCACGTGTCCTTGTTTTACGACGGTTTTGGCCAAACCTTGTGCGTTGCTTTGCTTAACGACAATGGCGTTCACTTAACCGCGGCCACAGGAAAAGGTCATAAAATTGGGTCAGTCACGTGATTTACCTGTTTAGTGGACCATCGCGACACATTACCATCATGGGTAGGTTCCATTACAGTTGTATGTCGAGGACTACCTGTAATATTCCTTTCATTTCATCCCAAAAGCTCCTTTTAAACCTGGAAAGTACGTATGTAATTATGTAAGTGCATTCAGCACTGGAAACCCAACGCTGAACACACTTACATAATTGTAGGGTAATGTGTGACAATAAATAGAAAGTACGGAGTAATGTGTATTAAGAACGACCTTTTTCCCAAGCACTCAAGACATTTGCAATCTACGTTTGCCCAGGAGGTCAATTGTTGTCTGAATGGAAAGAAAGATAATATCAAATAAGTTAAGGTAGAACAATAACACTGTGCAAAATAACGTTTGCGCCACTGTTTAGCTTCTCTGATTCAGTTGCACATTCCATTTCATAAATTGGATTCGAATTTTGCACTGTTGTCAGAACTAAACTTTTCATTTTCTTTCCCTGTGTGTGTATAGGAATAGAGTAGAGTAAGGTAGAATAGAATTAGAATTAGAATTAGAATTAGAATTAGAATTAGAATTAGAATTAGAATTAGAATTAGAATTAGAATAACAGAGTTGGAAGGGGCGTTGTAGGTCATCTAGTCCAACCCCCCGCCCAAGCAGGAGACCCTCCACCATTTCTGACAGATGGCTGTCCAGTCTCTTCTGGGAAAGCCTCCAGGGATGAAGCTCCCACAACTTCTGAAGGCAATGGGTTGATTCCATGGGTTGATTGCTCTCCCTGTCAGAAAATTTCTCCCTATTTCCAGGTTAAATCTCTCCTTGGTCAGTTTCCATCCATTGTTACAACAACCCCTGCAAGGTACATTTTGTTAAAAGAGAATGACTGGCCCAAAGTTATCCAGTGTAGCTTCTGCGATCGAGGGAGGATTTGAATCGGCTTCTCTTTGGTCTATAAGCCCAATCTTTTAACCCGGGCATTTCTTTGCCTGCCACTTTAGAGAAGACTTTTCCAGTTATGACTTCTTCTAATGGAAGAGCTTGGGTTGGAGATCTGAGCCTCTCTGCCAGTCAAGATATTTTCTTGGGTGGCCTTGTGACACGAGGCAGCCATAGGGTCATAATATTAGGCAAAAATAAATAAAAATAAAAATGGAACAGTCGTAAGTAGAGGATATGGAGTCAGAGGCTTGTGAGTTTCCAAAGGAAATTGCATTTGATCCGGAGTCAGGTTAGGTGAGAGATGTCACTGAAGGGGGCTCAGGATCTTCACCCTTGGCCCGAGGCAGAGGTGGGCAGGTGGGCGACTACGACCTGTGGACTTCAACTCCCAGAATTCCCGAACCCGCATCATTCAGATTTTTCTCATTTCTCGTCCGGCAAACTGGTTAACCTCTTGAGTTGATGTGAACTCTCCCGTAGAAAACACCATTTAGGGCTCAAATGCAGAAATGCTCTGTCTCGAAGTAAACTGTGCAGAGACCAAGGGGGGAAAAAAAGGAGAATTAAGGACGGAGGGAGAGAAAGAGAAATTTCACTCCAACTATCAGATTATCGGGCTATTTGATAGAGGTGCAGTGGAGGGGAAAAAAAGCCAGTTCATTGAAGGAGGCAGAAGGGATTTAAGTATCTGTGTTCAAATCTGTCTACCGCCTCTCTATCTGGCCTGGTATTTCCTCCTCACTGCTCCTTCTATTTATTCGTTTATTTATTTATTTTCGAGGTTGGATACTTTGGCATAAGAAACCACTCTATAAATCCTTATAATAATCACATTTGATAGGGTAAATCTCCCAAGTAGAAATCGTATATAAATAGGTATCTCTGGATGACTGCCTTTCCTGCAGAGGGGAGTCGTCTTAATTGCAGCATTCAGATATTAGATAGGATTCTGTTCCAAACTGCAGCTTTTAAAGCACTGAATAATTAAAATGAACTTAGAAAATAATAAAATAAAATAAAATAGCTCTTCCCTCATTTTATAACTAGTTCCCATCTCCTACTGTTAACAGTTCAGTACACTATTAGGACTATAATGCACCATTACAAGTGATTAAGAAGAAATCTACCCTTTATACTCCTAAAATATATTGTATTATAGGAAAGCAATATAAGCTTGGGCAGATTACATTGACAAAGCTTTCTGTTAGCTTTGGCAAAAAGTCCCTGTCAAAAGATAAAACTTTAAAGCCAGGCTGCATGAAAGAGTCCCTACCACAAAATTAAAATTTAAACCGATCTCCACAGATAAGCCTTCCCTCTCTTTTCTTTTTCTTTTCTTTTTCTTTTTTCTTGAGAGAGAGAGAGAGAGAGAGAGAGAGATGGAAAAAGTCATCCCATCTCTTTGCTGGAAGTCAGGATTTCGAAAAAATAAATTTTCTCTCCCCCCCCCCCTTTTTTTTTTTAAATCTCTTGAGTGATTTTCATTTTTTGCAAGGCCGCTCTGTTGGTGTCCTGGAAAAACGGAGAGTTAAGGCTTTATCAGTTGGTGCCCTGAGGTATGTGGCAAGGAAGCTAAATCCTTGAAGATTAGTGCCCCCCCCCCAAAAAAAAAATAAAGAAGAAAGAATTCCTGCAGCACACCGCAATAAGGGGCTTATAGGACTACTAGTATTAGTTCAGGTGAAAGAAGTATTGCTTATACATAAAACTGGACAAATCCAGGGACAATGTATTTTTAGTTAGCTACAAAGGAGTCTTACATTGCTGGACATTGCCACATCGGTGACTGGGAAGCTCAATAATTCACTGTAAATATCCTTCTCCCAGTCCAAATGCCCAGCTTACTAAAGAATTGCAGTTCTTTAAAATTTTTAATTGTAGAGAGTTTATGGTCCTTTGACATTTAAAAAAAAAAATCTGTCCATTTAAATGAATGGAATGGAATGGAATTGGGAATGGAATTGGGAATTGAATAGAATAGAATAGAATAGAATAGAATAGAATAGAATAGAATAGAATATTAGAATAGAATAGAATAGAATAGAATGGAATGGAATAGAATAGAATAGAATAGAATAGGAGTTGGAAGGGACCTTGGAGGTCTTCTAGTCTAACCCACTGCTTAGGCAGGAAATCCTATACCATTTCAGACAAATGGTTATCCCATCTCTTCTTAAAAACTTAGTGTATGCATGTTTGTGTGTTTGTGTAAGATTTGGCCTAAAAATCCCCTTCCAAATGTTGCATTGATGATTCTGTACTTATACACGATTGGTTCCTGATCTACTATCTAAGGCCAAGAAAGTGGCTTAACCTTTACATCAGTAATACAGCTAGAGTCTACCACTAAAATGTGGGATCCTTCTATCTGGTACCCCACCCAACCACGCTTCCATTCAGAATATTCAGTGACATGATCATTTTTCACACTTACGACCGTTGCAGCATCCCCATGGTCATGTGGTCAAAATCCATAGGCTTAGCAACTGATTCACATTTATGATGGTTGAAGGGCCCTTGGGTCACGTGACCCCCCTATGGCGACCTTCTGACAAGCAAAGTCAATGGGGAAGCCAAATTCACTTAACCACTGTGTTACTAATTTAACAACTGCAGCGATTCATTTCACAAGCGTGGCAAGGAAAGCTGTAAAACGGGGCAAGCCTCACTCAACGTGTTTCTTAGGAACCTAAATTTGGGGCTCAATTGGGGCCGTAAGTCAAAGGCTGCCTGTATTTCCTTGATTCGTGGAAAACGGATGCCTATCTTTAGCCCATACGATGAAGCAGACTCTAAGAACCTTTAGGTCCATGTTTTTAACCTTGGCAGTTTAAAGATGTGTGGACTTCAACTCCAGACGCTGCCTAAGGTTTTCTGGAAATGGAAGTCCACTCATCTTAAAATTACCAAAGGTTGAAAAGCACTGCTCTACATTGTCTAACATCTCTTCAGCAGCTGTACCCGAGTTTAATATTTGATGATAGAAAAAATTCATCTGAGTTGTGGGTAGCCAAAGTACTGGTATACACATCAAGGAGTGACAAGTGGCAGCTAAAGAGAAAGGTTAAATGTATTTCTCTGTACTTCCTGCCCCCTGGCTGTTTCTTAAAACTAATAAAAATGCTAGGAAGATCTTTATTTTTCCCATCAGAGAGCGAGAGGAAGCGTGTCCGTATTTATGAGGATGACAACACTGTGTTTTGTTTCCCAGAGAAAAAGTGTGTTTATAAGTTATGTCACTATCCTCATTCTTTGAAATCTTTTATGTTTTCACTAAAGGAGAGTGAATGGGCATTTTAGGACCTTTTCTTCCCCTCCAAATATTTACCGAGTGAGGATAATTTATTTATCTCTATAATTGATTATCTAGACATTGCACCTTCCACATAAAATCAGGTTCCTGTGGGAACAAACAGAGTAAGAACAGGAAAACACACAGCAGTAACAGTAGAAGAAAACAAACAATTCTGTGCTGAAAGGGAGGCAGCCCATTCAAAGGCAACAATAACAACAGCAAAATGGTCATTAAAACGAACACATGAATGGCTCTCAAAAGCTTTGGGGAAGAGCATTTTTCCCCCCACCACTTGGCTGTGGTAGGATGGTAGGGAAGGGATTACATGTCGTCCTCGATGTTAGCCTTGAAAGCCATAATTGGTAGACCTCTGTGACATAATAGCACATGGGAACCAGGTAGGGGTTGATTCTCATACACTTAGAGGGGTTAGTAGACAAAACAAAATTCCTTTCGAGAGAGTCAAGGACATCCAGGCCAGCACCTGGAAGAGGAGGGCCAGGAGGAGAGAGGAAGTTGGATTCGAAAGAGGATTGGGGAATATGACCTTTGATGGTGGCTGGGAGGTGGATCTTTGATTTTCTTCGGGGTGGGGAAAAACCTGGGACTTCAGATTCAGTTTTTTTCCCAGATGTACCAACATGGTTTCTCTAATAAATTCTTACTTGGACATAATCGTGTCTGAGTGCTGAATGGACGAGCGGAACTTTGATGGAACCCTGACACTCGACTTATAACCATTTGTTTACTGTTTACATTTGAAGTTACAACAGAAGTGAAAGAAGTGTCCTATGACCATTTTTTCACACTTACGAATGTTAAATTTATGTTTTACTGATAAATAAATAAAGGAAATCAAACATAAATGTAACACAAAAGTAGTTTGTCGGCAAAGCGACTGCCTGCGAAGGCCCCTGGATTGGGGCCGAAAGGCGAAAGCGTAAGCAGTATGCTCCGTCCCATAATTGGGTAGATCAGGTTTCCCTGATAGGCCAGTCCCACTGGAGAAAAAAAAACCCACCACATTTACAAATGTTGCAGCATTTCCTGTGGTCACGTGACCTAAATTGGCAACCAGGATGTATTTATGAACGTTAAGATCACTTTTTGCAACCTTCTGACAAGCAAAGTTAGTGCGGAAGCCAGATTCGCTTAACAACCGTGTTACTAACTTCTAAGGGGCTGCCACAAAGAAGAGGGGGCCAACCTGTTCTCCAAAGCACCTGAAGGCAGGACAAGAACCAATGGATGGAAACTAATCAAAGAGAGAAGCAACCAAGAGCTAAAGAGAAATTTCCTAACAGTGAGAGCAATAAATCAGTGGAACGGCTTGCCTTCAAAAGTTGTGAGTGCTCCATCGCTGGAGGATTTTAAGAAGAGACTGGACAGCCATTTGTCTGAAATGGTATAGGGCATTGGTGTCAAACTCAAGACCCGGGGGCTGGATCCGGCCACGGGGTGCTTAGATCTGGCCCATAGGGCCACCCTGGAAACAGCGAAGGACCGGCCCATGGTACCTCTGCCAGCAAAACAGAGGGAGGGCCGCTGGCAGAGGATTGCGGGAGGTCGCCCACCCTGGGCCCCCAACGTCAAACACAGCCCTGATGCGGCCTTCAATGAAATTGAGTTTGACACCCTCGTATAGGGTCTCCTGCTTGAGCAGGGGGCTGGGACTAGAAAACTTCCAATGTCCCTTCCAACTCTATTATTCTATATTCTATGTACTGCTAGTGATGTGTTGGGCACAGTAGTGATGATGGAGTGCAAGACTCATCACGTGTCAGAGGATGAAATATTTTGAAAATCTTGCTTCTGTTTTCCACCAGTGATACCTAAGGGTCTGTGTGACAGGCTAGGCTAAAATGTGGCTCAGTTTGTTCATCATTCCCTCTGTCGCATAAACAGCCTTAGCAGGAGAAAAGAGGGTCTCTCTCAGAACCTGCTTTTTAAAAAAAAACAAAACCCTTTTTCAGAAAAGACAAAGTAAATAATGACAAGTAGTTGGTGGTTCTACTGGTGAGATCAAATTATTCAGGGTGGTTCTTTCCCAGCTAGATAAACATGTGTTAAAATGAACACATACAGTTAAAATAGATAACTCCTCCATTTCAATTTGTCATTTTTCAGTCCACTCCATCACTTTTCCACCTCCGATTGTTAAGGGTAGATTTTTTTCTTAAAAAGAAAAAGACCTATCTGGAAATATATATTTTTCTTATATACAACTTCACATAAAATATACATTTCTGTAAGCTATTTACGTGCCGCTTTTAAAAGCATATTTTTCATGCAGTGTAGATATCGTTTGGGGTGGTCGTTTCTTTCTAACAAACTGATTTCTTTGCACAGTTCTTTTGTGGGGAAGAAAAATTCACCTGCTGATTTGATACATTTGACAAACTTTTGCCAGAATGCAGACTGGCCAAACTCTCCCTTATCCCTTAAAATGTGGTTTACACATTTTCACTGCAAGGAGGTACATAAAGATTCCCACTGGGGTTGATCTATATCTTTATGAACTGCAGTGGCACAGTGGTTAGAGTGCAGTATTGCAAGCTACTTCTGCTGACTGCCGGCTGCCTGCAATTTGGCAGTTCAAATCCCACCAGGCTCAAGGTTGACTCAGACTTCCATCTTTCTGAGGTGGGTAAAATGAAGACCCAGATTGTTGGGGGCAATATACTGACTCTGTAAACCGCTTAGAGAGGGCTGGAAAGCACTGTGAAGCGATATATAAGTCTGAGTGCTATTGCTATTGCTATTTAGATCTGCTTCACAGCTCTGGCACACAATCATGTTTAGGCCAGCTGTCTCATCAACCTTTTGGTGTGCTGAAAAGTTGCATTTCAAACAGTGAGAGGGGTCATCTAGATGAAGAAAGAGCAAAAAATCAATTTGATTGAACTGAATCAAAATCAACATTTGGTGTAGTTTATTAATGTGACTTATTAGTAATCTTTTGGGTGGTGTTTGGGAGGACCAATACTTGGGAAAGGCTTAGAGAGGACTGTAAAGCGGCATATAAGTCTATGTGCTATTGCTATCATGTGAATGCAAGGCTCATGGGTCTCAGCATAGCATGCATATATTGGGGAAAACAAAGAATACCAAACTAGCTGGTGATTAATCAAATGGGTTACAGTTAGTCCTCGACATACAACAGTTCAATTAGTGACCGAAGTTACAACGGCACTGAAAAAAAATGATTTATGACCATTTTTCACACTTATGACCGTTGTGTGGCATCCCCATGGTCACAGGATTTACATTCGGCTGCTTGACAACTGACTCAAAGAGTCATTGCTGCGTCCCAGAGTCACGTGATTCCCCTTTTGTGACCTTCTGACAAGCAAAGCCAGATTCACTTAACAACCCTGTTACTAATTTAACAATTGCAGCAGTTCGCTTAACAAAGGTGGGAAGAAAAGTTGTAAAATGGGGCAACAAAATAAATTTTGGGTTCAATTGTGGTCATAAGGTGAGGACGACCTGTATCGTGAATTTAGGAATGTAAGCATAAACACTATCTTCGTTAGATGCTTCCAATAAACTTATTGATACGGTTTGAACAGGAAGCTAATACGAACAGCTCTTTTTCTTCATTGCACTTTTTCAATTGGTAGATGGCATATTATTTGTCTGAAAGTTAAATGCAGCTATTGAACCTGGCAACCATTAATGGCTCCATGTTGCAGGTATGTCACAATCCCTCTTAAGTTTGTCTAAAATGGTGGCCATCCACAACCTGGGCAATGACAAATTCTATAGTTTAACTATACATTCTATAAAGGAGTACTTCTTTATATCAGTCCTGAATTTTTGGAGAAGGTTGAAAGTTGAAACTATTCCATAGCCTAAGAAAGAAAGAAAAACATCAACTATGCAATTTTTTTCACCGTGAACCATTTTAGGTAACTCTTATCAGAGAACCAGTTTTGTGTAGAAGTTAAAGCGCTAGGCTAGAAACCAGGTGACTGTGAGTTCTAGCCCCATCATAGGCATGAAACCAGTTAGATGACCTTAGACTAATCTCTCTCTTTCAGCCCTAAAAAGAAGACAATGTCAAAGAAAACTGCTACCAAGGTCTAGTTCAGGCAATCATCAGGAGTCAACACTAAGTCAACGGCACGCATACACACATGCATACACACATACAAAGATCTTATGAGCCTTTCCTCTAAGCTAATTTATGCTAATCTCTGTAACCTTTCCTTCCAAGGGGCCCTTTAATTTGGGATGTTGTTGTTATCGTTTCTGTATGAATACACTCAGTCTAGAAGGCCAGATTCCTAACCATGTCTTTGCACTGTTCTTTTCGGATTCCTAAAATTCCTATTTAGCGATGATTTAACTGCTGGAAAACAATTAGCATTTCTCTTTCTTTGTAAAGAGAAAAAAAGCATCAACTCTTAAGGGGAAAAGATTTTCAGAAGAGGCGTCTTTCTTGAGTGAGCCATAATATATTTCTAAGCTTTTGTTTAAAGGGTAAAATGATGGATTTCGATCAGAAGCATTAAAACAGTTCCTAGGGCTGTGAAAGAGTAATTCATTTCCTTTATTGACTAGAAAAAAAGACATCAGAAGTGTTAGAATGCAAACTCGAGTGCAGGATCCAGTGCAGACAATAGTCTCATATCAGTGCAAAGATTCTGCAGTGAATAGAGAACCTGACTTTAAGTATTTCCTGTTGATGGCCAATGATGGCCATTTTTATCTTCACTTTGTCATACATGCAAAAGACACACTCAATCTCGGATTGATTCCAGGATCCTTAATGAATTCCCATAATGCCTCGTGCTTGCAGCAAAAGAGAAAAAACAGAGAAATCAATAGAAAGAAGGAAGTGCATAGTCCATCAAGAAAATCCTCATAGGATTGGTGAGATTTTCTCTTGGATTTTCCCTCCCCAGCTTCTAAATTCAATTCAGCACAAAGACTCCACCATGACCCAGTTTAATCTAGCACCATTCAGTGAGTTCAGTATAATCCTATTCAATACAATGCAGCGATGGGTTTTTTGTTTGTTTTTTTTTTCATTACCTGAAAGACAGTGAATATTCAGGGACAGATAAAATAAAATACAAATGTACAATAGTCGCTGCGTCCTACCTAGAGAATGGCTAAAACATACAAAGCATGGTTGCAGGAATTGGCTGTGTCTAGTTTAATGAAGAGAAGGACCAGGGATGACAGGATAGCAAGTGTTCCAATATTTGAGGGGCTGCCACAAAGGAGAAGGGGTCAACCTATTCTCTAAAGCACCAGAAGGAAGGCAAGAAGCAATAGATGGAACCTAAAATGAAGGAGAAATCTCCTGACAGTGAGAACAATTAATCAGTGCAATGGTTTGCCTTCAGAAGTTGTGGGTGCTTCAACACTGGAGGTTTTTAAGAAGAGATTGGACAACCACTTGTCTGAAATGGTATTGGGGGGGGAGGGTTCTGTTTGAACACATGGTTGGATTAGAAGACCTCCAAGGTCCTTTCCAACTCTTATTCTGCTAATGGTCTTCTTTCACCTGTGTTTTTCAGCCTCTTCATTTTAACTTTGTCCAATGCACTGGGACATGGATTAAATTTTATTTATTTATTTTTTATTTTTCTCAGACTTATATACCGCCCCATTCCAAGGACTCGGGGCGGTTTACACTTAAAAATCCTTTTAAAACCCCGTTTTAAAATTAACCCATAAAAATTAAAACCAATTTAAAAACCCCTCAGTCAGGAACCCGTCAGGAAATGGCCAAGAGCTGCTGCTGGGGACATTCCAAGTGCAGTTAATCCTCTACTTACGACCACCAACTGAGTAGTCCAAAATTTCTGTTGTTAAGCAAGACATTTGTTTAGTGAGTTGTGTGCCCCATTTTACCACCTTCCTTGCCATAGCTGTTAAGTGAATCACTGCAGTTGTTAAGTGACTAACAGGGTTGTTAAGTGAATCTGGCTTCTCCATTGACTTTGCTCGTCAGAAGGCTGCCAAAGGGAATCACATGACCCCTGCAACCATCCAAAATATGAACCAGTTGATCGCATGACCCTTAGGGATGCTGAAATGGCCGTAAGTATGAAAAACAGTCATAAGTCACATTTTCAGTGCTGTTGTAATTTCAGGTGGTCACTAAACAGACTGTTGTATGTTGAGGATAACCTATATCTGGCCAGCTACTTTGGGAAAGAGAACACAGGACAAGGCAAACCCTTTTTTCCTGCACAATCTCTGCCCGTATTGTTTAACTTAGCTTTCTTATAAAATTAGCCTATTATCAAGGCTATTTTTTTTTCTCCAGTGTTTTTTTTTTTTAATGATGATTATTACTTGGAGGCACCATTCAAAGGTTTAGAAAGGTAACATTTTATTCCAGCTGCTAAAGGAATCTGATAAGAACCAAAATGGTCGGGATGTTCTAAAATCTCTCTAACTAAATGCAAGGCTGAGTCATACTTATTCAGCAGCTGAGATTGATTAATTAGGAGAAGACAAAAATGACTATATGTGAATTTTATTATTTTTTTTTGCACTTGGCAAATCATTGCAGGCTTGAATTATTAGCTCTTGCAATGGTATCACCGTATAACAAGTTTCATTAACAGGGAGATTAATCTATTGGAGTAGAGCACTTTGAGTACTTTATAGGATTGGTAGATCTTTGAAGGAGTGCTTGATTTGGTCAGATGTTTGAGTGAAGAGCTCCTTCAGTGCAGAGCTGTAAACTGGTACCCTATTTCTAAACTACAAAACAGAACATTTGCTTGGCAATAGTAACATAACAGCATGTGGAAAAGTTGCTGTCAGTGAGGTGGATAAGGTAACAAATAAAAATTGGTCTTGGCCTAATACTGCAAAGATGGAGTCGTGTCCTTCTGAAAGACACTTTCACCTCCATCAAGAAAGCATTGTTGTTAGGCCCCTTACCAATATTCTGCATTGTTTAGTTCTAAATTATTGCCTTTCAATCCCTGCCCAGGTAGTCCTTGACTTACAACAGTTCATTTAGTGACCGTTCAAACTTACAACGGCACTGGAAAAAACGACTTATGGCTCTTTTTCACACTTATGAGGGTTGTAGCATTTCCATGGTCACGTGACCAAAATTTGGATGCTTGGCAACTGGTTCATGTTTAGGACAGTTGTAGTTTCCTGGGGCCATGTGATCCCCTTTTGCAACCTTCTGCAAAGCAAAGTCACTGGGGAAGCCAGATTCATTTAACAACCATGTTACTAACTTCACAACTGCAGTGGTTGACTTAGCATGAATGGTCATAAAATTGGGGCAAAATTCGCTTAATAAATGTCTCACTTAGCAAGAGAAATTTGGGGCTTCATTGTGGTCATAAGTCAAGGACTACCTGTATGTTCAACCATGTTTGTAATATTGATTTGGGCTTGATGTCATTTTAATACATTATTCGTGTTTAACAGCTGTATGGATTTAGATTTTAGAAGATGTCAGGCTTAATAGGAAGATCCCATTTATAGTCATTCATGGCTTAGTTGCTTCCTGTTTAGGTTATTGCAATTTATTCTACATGCTTTGGAAGTCCACCCAGAAACTCCAACCAGTCCAGAAAGTCGCTGTTTGAGTTGTGATGGGCCATTAAAAATATCCCCCCATGTAGTACCTCTACTTTGAAAGCTACACATTTATTGGTTTACCTCTAGTGCAATTCAAGCTGATGTTTGTCATTTTCAAAGATCTTCATGGCTCTCAACCTCACTACCTATGGGACATGCTTCTCCTGATGGCTTCTGCCCATCCAGCAATGATTCTGGGCAGCTTACAATGCCGTAGCACCAATATAAAACAAAAGATTAAAAACATTCAAACACTGAAAGTTAAAATAACAACAAAGTAGAAAAAAGACCTATGCGTAAATGGAAGGGAGGTGGAATCTTCTCCTAATCTAGCCACCTCTAACCTGGGATGCCTCTATTGGGAGCCCCAAGCCAGTTGGCAGGACCATGCTTTCAGGCCTTTTCAGAAGGCCAAGAAGGTGGAGCTTGAGGGACATGATGGTGCAGATGGCAGGAGCCAAGATAGACAAGGCTCTTCTGGACACCACAAGCTTCAATTCCTTAGCCAATAGGATCTGCCCCTTCTGCCAGAAACTGAGGTGAGCCAGGAGCAAGCATCAAGACAGGTTCCTTGTCAAGTCCCAAGGAATCTTGGAGAGACTTGGAAAACCTTGCCCTATTCAGAGATAAGAATCTACGGACCTTCAGGGGCTGATGAACTCAGCTGCTGCTGTCCTTAACTTAAGGACACCGACTGACTGAGACTGCTGGGAGTTCTTTAGCAATTTCCAGGACTAGTTTTCTCCACCTCCAGCTTAGTATAAATAGATTGTGCAGCTTTATGTTAGCTGAGACTTTATTATTATTATTATTATTATTTTTAAATGAAACAACTCTAGCCTTTCACCATCCTGGCTTAGCTCACTCTGCTGACTCAGCCCATCCATGTTAGCTGAGAGTAGCAGCTGAGAAATTGCCTGGGCATATTTTTCAAACACGTTCTGTTTCCCCCATCTCTCTCCTGTCACTCTCAAGTTAGTGGCTTAGCGCAACCTATGTGCTTCTGATCTCTCAGCTGTAAGACACTTGTCTTCTAAAGTCATCTGCTGAAAAAGTTGCCAGGAAGGTGCTGAATTATTAACTGGAGTTTTTTGCATAAAGTGTTGTCTCCCTAGCTACAACTCTTAGCATGCCTTGGATCAAGAAGAACAGCTCCGAGATCCCCAGGGACTCTCCTGCTTCATTTCTTTCTCTTCTGAACAAAACGGGACGGTCAGGCTTTTCTTTTAAAGCAAAATGCCCTAATGATGACAGGCAGCCTCCATGCTACCTACTGGAAAATCCCGCTGGAAAATCCCCGCCTCTGTGTTTTACCTAGCTTCTTGTACAATCCTTTCCAAGTCACTGAGATGATGTGCATGTCTGGAGTGATTCCCAGGCAGAGAACAATAAAGTAGCCAGTTTGAACTCTATAGATGTGGGTCTAGTTCTTCACCCTCGACAATATGGAGCATAATTCGTGGCAGATAATTTTAGGGGATTAATCATTCTCCCCATCCTACTGATATAAGATGGAAAGAAACATGAAGGTATTTAGTGTAAATTAGTGGAACCGTGCTATATCTTTCATTAAGAAGTTCCATGAGGATGAAGTTTCATTCTCTGAGCTTGTGGGTTAGTTTCCAAACATTTTGTTACCAGGATAGGTAACGTCTTCAGCCGAGTTTAAGGAATGTCAGTGTCAGTGTTCTTCTGTTTATAAGGGCTTCAGATGTGAGTGTGTCAAGTGAGGGTCTTGTGATGGATCAGGTGTGAGTCATCAGTGAGAATCTTGTGTTGGGTTTTGTAAGGGGACAGTTACAACAGGTGAGGTCATTGGGAGGTGAAGTGCTGGTGTTGGGGGCGGCATTGTGTGGGTTGGTTGAGGGTCAGTGCTGTCTCTGGTTGGCTGTGTGGTTGATTTGGATTCTGAGGGGTTCGTAGGCTGGTTGTAGGTCAATGTGTCGGTTGATGGAATTGCTTGTGGAGTGCCAAGCTTAGATGTACTCATGTGGTTAGCATGGCATTCAATGCCCCCTTAACATCATTGCTACATTTGGCGAAATGGGAAGTCAAATGAATAATTATGCACCAACTGACACTGTAACACAATTGCAATTTCTGCCCCTTTGCTTAATGGCATAGACCAAAGAAAATATTACGTCATCCTAGCTGGATCACCACTGCAATTAAAATAAATGCTGGACTAGCTGGAAAAATAATCTGGCATGGAGCACTGATGATGTTACCTAGTTTAGCTAATAAAACGTCTGCAAGAAAACAGCCAAGTTCAGAGAGCACCAAGGACCTCTCATTTCAACCCTGAGCTACAAATATTCTCTTTTTATTGGTAAAATCAATTTATTTCTAGTTTGCATCTCTTGTGAATCTTGTGTTGCTCTGCAGCTTGGTTTAATTCCATTTCACATTAATGTGCAATGGTACTTAACATTGGTTTTTAGAAAAAGTCCTGGAAATAAAGGCCATCCATAGCCCTAGCTCCAGGATTAGGGTTATTATGTCTCTAAATTTCTGATGATCATGAATGGAAGCATGAGCCTATATCAGATTGGTTCTTTTTGAGTATCCCAGAGCATCTGATTAATTAAAATGGGAAATAAGATTTTAGATTAAATTGGCTGGTAGGTCTGGCCTAACAAAAATCTTCTTCACTGCAACAAACAAGAGCATACATTCAATTTTATAGCTACCAAGATTGTTGGATGAGCAGGCACCAAAACGGCCAGGGAAGTGATTGAAGCCTGGGAAATGGGCCCGTCAGTCAACAGGAGTGTTGATTTA
Source organism: Oxyrhabdium leporinum (assembly GCA_032468155.1). Lineage (NCBI taxonomy): Eukaryota > Metazoa > Chordata > Lepidosauria > Squamata > Cyclocoridae > Oxyrhabdium > Oxyrhabdium leporinum. The sequence goes on along the minus strand of JANHFL010003985.1, from coordinate 48,430 downwards.
CCACCAGCTTTTCAAGTACTTAGGAGGTGAGGGCTTGGCAGCACAAAGAAACAACAGTCAGTGACTTAATAGCCAGCCGTCAACACCCCAATCAACATCTACAAAGCCACATACAACAGGCACCATATAAATACCACCCACAGAATAGTTCAAAGCACATGAAGACCAGACAAGGAATAATGGATGGAAGCTAATCAAGGAGAGATCCCAGCTGGAAATAAGGAGAAATTTTCTGACAGTGAGAGCAATCAACCAATGGAACAGAGGTTACCTTCAGAAGTTGTGGGAGCTTCAGCCCTGGAGGCTTTCAAGAAGAGACTGGACTGCCATCTGTCAGAAATGGTGTAGGGTCTCCTGCTTGGGCAGGGGGGTTGGACTAGATGACCTACAAGATCCCTTCGAACTCTGTTAATCTGTGCACTGGCTAGGCTAACTGCTGTGTAGACTGTTATTTATTGCACTCAGGCTGAGGGCTTATGCTAAAAGACTCCAGCCTCCAACCAAGGGGAACTGGCATTGGTATGGATCGGTCTTGATTATCTGATTAATTAATATGGGAACAAAAACCTACATTCAAGAACAATATTGCTCTCCAGGTGCCTCTTTCCTCTTGGTTTTTCATGTATTGTTACTGATACTTGTGGATAAAGGTAGTCCTCAATTTATGACCACAATTGAGCTCAATTTTTTTCTGTTGAGTGAGACATTAGTTAAGTGAGTTTTGCCCCATTTTACTACCTTTCTTGCCACATTTGTTAAATGAATCACTGCAATTGTTAAGTTACTAACAAAGTTAAGTGAATCTGGCTTCCGCATTGATTTTGCTTATCATAAGGTTGCAAAAGATGATCACATTACCCTGAGACATTGCAACCATCATAAATATGAGCTAGTTGCCAAGAGTCCGAATTTTGATCATGTGACCACAGGGAAGTTGCAATGGGCATAAGTATGAAAAATGGTCATAAGTCACTTTTTTCAGTGCCATTGTAACTTTGAACTGTTGTAAGTTGAGAACAACCTGTACTTATTTCTATATTGAAATCAAAAACTGTCAGTGCAAAGTTAAGCTATGAACCCTGGTTCTGCTGGGAAGTTGATTCTAGGGCCTGGTTGCCAGATTCTGGCCTATTGGTGCCATGTCAAGTCTCTGGTCTTCTTTCTTTTCTTGGAAGAGGATCCACTCAAGAAGGCCATGATGGGAAGATGGAGTTTAAAAATACGCTTTGGGGAGTTTAGTTTAGATTAGATTAGATTAACAGAATTGGAAGGGACCTTGTAGGTCATCTGGTTTCACCCAATCTATATGTGTACTTTTGGTTTTTCTTGCTTAAGTGTAGGATATTACTTTTCTCTTCATTGAATTTCATTTTGTTAGATAGGGCCCAGTGTCCAAATCTGTCAAGATCCATCTGGATCTTGAGCCTATCTTCTAGGGTGTTAGCTATTCCTGCCAGCTTAGTATCATCTGCAA
>JANHFL010003985.1:18350-37048 GCA_032468155.1 Oxyrhabdium leporinum | reverse complement strand
GGAGGGAGAGGGGAGTTTCATTTACATGGTAAACTTTAAAAGGTGTCTTCTCAACCTTAGGGTTTCTTTTTTTAAAAAAATGTGCAAGGAGGTTTGCATGTTTATAGCAGTGCAGTGTCTGATAACTTTGAAGAGAAAGAGGCTTTTAAAATTCTGTCTATTTTCTGGGATGGGCAAGTTATGCAACATTACAGGGCATTCTAGGGGATGCCAAGTAGTGTGGTCTGTGAAATACATGCTGAGCTTTTAAAGCATTAATAAAAAGTGAAGGTAACCCGCATTTAAAACCTAGTCAATAAGTCCAACTCTTTACTTTACTATGTTACCTTATCCCACCCCACTCTCTGGAAAGAACTTCCTCAAGGATGTTTTCTGGTTAGCTTCCATTCCATCAATTCCTCCAAAAATTAAATTCTACCCAAAGTCCAGAAAGAATTAATGTTAATTTCTGCCAAAGAAAGCCAAGAAGCTCTTCCAGGTGATCTAGGAAATCGTGGAAAATCATGATCAATTCCCCCTCAGATTTCCAGTTCTTACTCAAGGCAACTGAGTCAGCAGTGACCATGTAGTTTCAGGGACTCTCTGACACATCTAAGTTTGTGACCCGTTCATTCAAGGTCTGGGACAGGAAATACTTCAGTGAAGGAGATGTTGTTATAAAATATTTATCCAGCTCAGGACTGAATTTGGCCTTTGAATGAATGGCAAGATACCCTCCCCAAAAAGTGAAGAGGGAGGGAGGGAGGGAGGGAAGGAGAGAGAGAAAGAGAGAGAGAGAGCCCAAATATAATAAAAATGACAGATAAATTCAAGCTTGTTTCCAGAAAGTAGAGCAACATAATTTGGACTCAAATGAAATTAAATTAATTCAACAAGTAAATTAATTAAATTAATTCCTGTCTGTGTATTTAATCATTTGTTTCCCACTGTTCTATTAAGTATTACAATTCAGCTGCAACTTCTGGAGAGGCTTCAAACAATTTGGAGGCGGGCTGCAACAAGGTTTGAGAAGAAAGATTTCACAATCCTAGTCTAAGGTGAGGGAGTTTGGCTTAACAAAGAGTGGAGTGAAAGAGAGGATTCAAGGCTACAGATGCGGAAGAGGAGATAAATTATGGTCCCTATTAGCCTGTTTTTCACTCTAAAGAGTGAAGAGTTTAGACTGTCCAACTGCCCTAAGATCTAATGAAGGAACACTGTGCCATTCTTCTTTCAAATGAGAGTCTTCCCTTCTGGCTAAGCTCTGATGTAGCTTGTTCAGCTTTTGTCTAGCATGGTGTGAGAACCCAGCCAATTGTATCTTAATAACCCATGAATAACAGAGTTGCAGTGGCAAACTATGAATGACAAAATGATGCTATTAAGTAAAATGTGGGCCTGTCGGTGTGTTCTCTCACTGAATGACTTCTACTGCTAATTATACTTCATTCCATCAGTTATCTGCATCTTTGCATAAACTGGCCCTTGGAGACCCTTCTTAGGATCACAGCTATGTGGTTGCTGATCTTGAGCAGATCTTGAGAACTGGGTAGCTGGGGGAAAAGGAGATGGAGACCAATCCATTTCTTACTGCTGGAAAATGAACAAGCCCGTGGTTGTCGATATTGTAAGTCAGCCAGAATTGCTTGGTAGAGAGATGTGGGGGCATACAAATTAAATAAATAAATACAAATAAACCTCATTATGCTAAAAGCTTAAGAAACTTCCTGTTGGATGCCTGCAGTTTAGCAAAGTGTTCCAAAAACCTTTCTTAGGACCAGCAGATCAATGTTGGTCCCACTGACCACAATGTTGCTTCTTGAAATATCTCCAAGCAGATCCTTAGAAAAGGCAATCTTCCATTGGCTATGCAATTCAGGTTTGCACTCTGTGCTGTAGAATTGTCAGATGTAATGGATGGCACCAGCAATAGCAATAGCACTTAGACTTATCTACTGCTTTACAGTGCTTTATAGCCCTCTCTAAACAGTTTACTGAGACAGCATATTGCCCCCCAACAATTTGTGCCCTCATTTTACCCACCTCGGAAGGATGGAAGGCTGAGTCAACCTTGAGCCTGGTGAGATTTGAACTGCCAAATTGCAGGCAGCCGTCAGTCAGCAGAAGTAGCCTGCAGTATTGCACTCTAACCACTGTGCCACCAGGCTAACATTGTGGGCTTGCTAACATACTTATGAGTTGCCATCTTATCTTCCAAATTTATAGAGGCCAGATGAATGAGGAAGGAAGACATTGTTTTAACTTTAGGCAATTTAGGTTTGAATAGACCTTCATAAATATCATTTACATGAAGATGCAGGGACCCGGCCATTTACTGAAGACTTCCATGTTGAAAAGAGCAATTTGTCAGATATTGAGATCCTCCTTGGGGTTGAGGATGACTTGAGAAGAGTTTGCTAGAAGAAGTTAGGTTTCCTATGAATTTTCAAGTTAGGGGTTTTGCAGTTCTACATTGCTTTAGTTTATAAAATGCTTTGGAGTGGACAGTAGTCTGTAAATTAATAATTAAAGGCTAATTACCAATATGGCATTGTTTCTACAGTTTTAAGCAAGGGAGGTAAGGAGCATTAGTGAGAAACATTTTAATTATTTTTGCTTCAGGATTTTTTTTTTACTTTAGCAGAAAGAAATAGCATATCAGTTCTTTTCATAATTTATAGAATAGAAGCATTTCCTTTGCTGGAACATTTGATCTGGATAATACCTTTTCTTTTAATGAAAAGGTGGAGTTGTAAAAGTGCAAAAAAAGGTAATCAATACAATTGCATTATTGGAGAATCCCTTTTCCTGCAAGACAAATTTAAAGCTTTTGCCGATTTTTCTTTCTTTCCCCTTAGTTTAGAGAGAAAAAGGCAGCTGGCAATGGGGAATGAGTAATAAAAGAGATTTCTCAAATTAGGCATGGTGTCAAGAAAATGGATAGCCAAGATTTTTTTTTCTTCCATCCTTCCTCTCACTCGTATAATACTGTGCAATTGATTGGTGGTAACAGATTTAAGAACAAGTAAAAGGAAAGGGGGAAAAAAAAGTCCATTATGCAGAGTATTGTAATGGAACTGTGACATTTGCTGCCTGAAGATGTGGTGATGGCCATTAGCTTATTATAGAATAGGATTAGACTAATTTATAATGGTCTGTTACTGACGATCACAGATGGCTACATCCAATCTCTTAGAAAAGAGCCAGTGGGCTGCAGAATATTATGCTGGATTCAGGAGAAGACTATCCTGGTCAGGCTTTTTTTGTTTTTTTGGATGTCAGGCATCAGCCAACTCTGGTTATCGAAAGGCAAATGGGAAAACACCCAGCCATGCTAAGACAAATGTATTTGTTTAACATACTTATAGTATCTGAAACAATGATACAAAAAAAATAAGTGTTGATCTTGTTTTCTATTAGAATTTAAGACATGGAACAAGAGTCTTAAGTTACTGAAAAGAAAATTCTAGTTGAAGATTGAGGAGTGGGTTGGAGCTAAGAGAGGTGATGGACTCCCCTTGACTGGATGGTTCATGTCGAGGCTAAGTGGAGGGTGCTTTCATTAGGATTCATGAACCAAGCAAGGTTTTTCTATTTCTCTTTCCTTTGTGAAATTAGCCTGAGGACCATAGAATCATAGACACTTCAATGGCTTTTCCAAGATTATGTTTCTATGATTCTATGGTCCTCGGGCTAATTTCAAAAGCCTTTGGTGAACTATCTCTTTAGCCTTTTGCTAAAGGATGGCTGTCCTTCTCCAGCAGTGTGCTACAGAAGAGGAAAAGGAAATAGAGAGAGGGTGAGAGAGTAAAAGAGACAGAAAAGTGTGATAGTGGAAGAAAAATCAAGGAAAAAAAAGAGAGAGAGAGACAGAGGGAGAAGGTATCAGAAAGAGAGTAGATGATGACACTAGCTTTTTACAGATTCCTCAGGTCTATTCAGTTCATCAGAGGCACATGGACCTCTAAAGATTTCTGTCCACTGGATCTGCAGCATCCCTTCACTTCAACTAAAGCCCAAAAGAAGACCCTGTAAGAGAACTTCTCTCCATGTGGGAATGGTCAGAGAAAAGATGGGAAGATATATAATAGAAAATAATGACACCAAATGACTCTCCGCATTGATAAATTGATAAAAAAAATATCAGAAGAAATTCTAAAGGACATTGAAATTGGAAAAAGAGAAGCCATTGCTGCAAGGGAAGAAAATGGTCAGATTTTAGTAAAGAACTGGTGAGGAGGAAAGTTCCAATTCTCTTGTAGAAGCTCATAGATGTTCATAAACCTCTCCATTTTGAAAAACTCTTCAATAATATGGGAAATTCAACCTTCTTTCTTTTTTATCAAACATGAACTTGAGGCATCTTTTTGACCACTGTGACAGGAGGATGTTGAAATAGGAGAACTTCTTACCAGATCCAGCAGTCTATTTATATTCTCTATCATCCAGGTCACGGTTGTCCCAAAGGTGCTTTTCAAAAGGCAACTGGACTTTCTTGGTGTTTTTTTCTTCTTCCTTGAAGATGTTTTGCTTCTCATCCAAGAAACTTATTCAGTGAAGAACTGAAAAAGTTTCTTGGATGTGAAGTTAAACATTTTCAAGGAAAAAAACAAGAAAGCCCAGTTGCCTTTTGAAAAAGCACCTTTGAGACAGACCCAACATTCATTCTCAAGGTTTTACATGATACACCTTAACCATGACAGGATGGATTCAGTCAAGAAAAGGTAGCAACAATAGGACTCCAACTCAGATATAGTACTTTCCATGCAAAATGAATTTTGAGAGATGTGCAATGCTTTCATTTACAACTTTGCTTTATGCAGAGACCCTATGAAGCAGCACACAGCGTCAAGTTGAGCTTCGGCAAATAGAGTACAAATAGATTAAACAAAATATAGTTTTATAGTTCATTTCAGTTAATCACAGAACCAGTGTTCCGAGCCAATCTTCTATAGATGAGAGCGATGGCTGATTGGCATTCCATTACGATGCCATTCAACCATTCATAAGGCAAAGTGGTGAGGGAAGTCAGAAAAGAAAGATCTGATGGAAAGATCCAATTTCCTTTCCCAGCTAGGCAAATTCAAACCTCCGTGCATTATAAATCATAGCAAATGTTCCTTATAAAAAATGTATGCTGTGAGTACAAGTGCTATAGTATCAGATTTGTGATTCATGTCTGTGTAGTACCTTATTACACTAAAAACCAAGCGAAGGACAAAGGAACTGGCTGATGGTGTTTGCTGTATACGTCTTCTGCCCATTAAGGAAGCAAGCATCCCATCTGATGTAGAGGATTGTGTTCAGTATCTTCCAGGTTCTTTGAAAAAAAAACGGCAAAATAGTGACTCCAGAAGAGAGGACAGAAATGGCCCATAATTATGCTTGCAGAAGTTCTGTCAGTTCTTTGAAGTAGGCCAAGTCAGAAAACGGACTCCACCATTAATATTGGAACTCTCCTTTATCGAAATACAGTATTAATAATCTTGAAAACTTGATAGGGCTTTCCTTTCCCTAAGTTTCTTTCTAATTCCTTCTCCTTTCACAAGGTTAATTCAAGTTTTGCTAAATACCATATTCCTTCTTTGATCATCTAGTGTATGTAGTTCTCTACAAGTTGAGATTAGAGCCAGGAACTTCAGGTTTAGAAATGACGTACAGATGAACTATTTATTGGAAGAAGTGGATACACAGTTCTTGTAAGTATTATTGATGATGGCCCTACAAAAAATACCATCTTCTTCTTCCTAGCATTATTCCTGCACTACGGCAGGGTCCACTTGTCCCTACAATAAGTATATGTGCAGAATAAAGAAGTCACCTCTTGATTAGCAATAGCAACAGCACTTAGATTTGAATACCCCTCCATAATACTTCACAGCCCTCTCTAAGCGGTTTACAATGTCAGCATATTGCCCACAACAATCTGGGTCTTCTTTTTACCAACCTTGACAAGATGGAAGGCTGAATCAACCTTGAGCCTGTCAGCATCGAACTCCTCATGTGTGGGCAGAGCTAGCCTGCAATACCGCATTCTAACCACTGTGCCACTGTGGCTTTTTTGGAGGTTTCTATATTTTCTAGAAGCTTCAGAGAAACCTAGCAGTGACAATCTGTGACCTTCTAGATTTTTCACCATTGACCAAAGTGTCTGTAGCTGTTGGGAGTAGATGTTTACCAGAAGGCCAGAGTTTGCCCATATTAGATTTAAAGGTGGGGGGTGGGGAAACTACTGCAGGGATGTCTAGCTGATGAAGCTTCAATAAAATAGAGGCAGTAAATGATGTAATCATTTCCTGCTACAATTGAAGCCATGGGCTGGTCTCTCTTGAGGCCCATCTATATGAAAGTATATCGAGAAATCATAAGCCATGGTGGTGCAGTGGTTAGAGTGCAGTACTGCAGGCTACTTTTGCTGACTGCCGGCTGCCTGCAATTTGGCAGTTCAAATCTGACCAGGCTCAAGTTTGACTCAGCCTTCCATCCTTCCGAGGTGGGTAAAATGAGGAGCCAGATTGTTGGGGGCAATATGCTGAGACTGTAAAACTGCTTAGAGAGGGCTGTAAAGTGGTATATAATTCTAAGTGCTGTTGCTATAATACAGGCCACAGAAGTCATAAATACCAAACATGCACCTAATTTTGGCCATTCTGATCATTTGCTCTGCTGAATACATTTATTTATATATTTAATTGTGGGATTTATTTCTGGCTTTTTTCACAGGAATTCAAGGTGGCATTCCCACCTCCTTATATTTTTTCACAAAAAATTATCCACTAAAATAGTATGAAAATTTTTTTCACTGCCATGTAACTTTAAGTCGAGTACCTATATGGTTTCCCCCCCCCCCAAAAAAAAAATATTAAAGCAAACTGAGAGAGACTATGAAAGCAAGGATCTAAACTGGGGGGGGGAGCTCCGGGGGTACATGTGGCCCTCCCAGGCTCCATTTTTGGCCACGACAGCATCCTCTAGCCCACTGCCAATGAAAACGGAGCTCCATTTTTGCTGGCAGAGCACTTGGGACACCACAGGCGCCCCCGACACAAGTGATGTCAAGCTGGCCATGCCCCTGAGGTCAAACACAACCCTGATGCTGCCCCCAATGAAATCGAGTTTAACACCCCTGATATAATGCTGCTGTCAGGGTTCCATCAAAGTTCCGCTTGTCCATTCAGCACTCAGACACGATTATATCCAAGTGATGATTTATTAGAGAAACCATGTTGGTACATCTGGGACAAACCTGAATCTGAAATTCCAGGTTTTTCCCCACCCAAAAGAAATTCAAAGACCCACCTCCCAGCCATCATCACAAGTCACATTCCCCAATCCTCTTCTCAAACCAACTTCCTCTCTCGTCTTGTCACTTCTCTTCCAGGTGCTGGTCAGGATGCCCTTGACACATTTGAAAGGAATTTTGTTTTGACTGCTAACCTCTCTAAGTGTATGAGAAAGAACCCCCTCCCTAATTCCCATGTGCTAATATGTGGCAGCCGCAATTATTGCTTCCAAGGCTGACAACTTTAACAATTGCTATTAATACCAAGATATGACTTGGAAATCTGCAGTAGATACCATTTCACTCTGCATTTGAGCCCACAGCTCAAAACCTAGTTGTTCCTTCATCCCCAGAGAACAGCTTGAAGACTAATTCAATTTCTTCAGCATCAATGGGTATCTAACATAAGACACATTGTCATGCAAGGCCTGAAACAGCAACCTTACTCTCCCCAGCAACTACTCCTGGGAGAAGACAAGAGATCTGCAGAGCCAGTGAGCCTTTGTCTCAAGGGGATTGTAGAACATAAAATGCAACATCTCAACATTTTTCAGTGCTGTGGTTTTCTATTATCCTTCATGTTTCCCCCAGTAGTGTGGATATTTTCTAGCACATTATGAGCTTACAACCAACGTGGAGAAATATTTGAAAGTAAACTTTGGGAAGAGTATTTCTAGTTGGCATTTTTGTTCTTAGTGGTAGAACTATCCATAGGTTTTCTTCCATTATCAAGATCAAGAAGAGTTTGTAAAACTAGCCTGCAGGATCAAACAAAGAAGCCTACTGCAAAATGTGAAAATTAGATTCTGCAGTCATATTTGACATGGTGGCACAGTGGTTAGAGTGCAGTACTGCAGGGTACTTCTGCTGCCTGCTGGCTGCCTGCAATTTGGCAGTTCAAATCTCAAGGTCGACTCAGCCTTCCGTCCTTCTGAGGTGGGTAAAATGAGACCCAAATTGTTGGGGGCAATATGCTGACTATGGTAAAACCATTTAGAGGGGGCTGTAAAGCACTGTGAAGCAGTATATAAGTCTAAGTGCTGTTGCTATTGCTATATTTGAGAAAGCATGTCTAAATAAATTCAACAGAATACCTGTAGAGTTGGTGCCTAATCTCACCAAAAGAAATCACGGACCAGTATGGGTTTCATCATACAGACTTTGGTTTGAATACAGTGATAAGACGTTACTCTCTTATAGCTAGGCAGAAGGATCTTTTCAATGAATTTGGTGAACAGGGCAGCCTGTGCATTTTAGAAATGGGCAAGGGGTTGTATGCTCAGGCTGAAAGAGCATCCTTTGAAACCAAAGACTTTCCTTTTAGGAATATGGGACTAGGAACTTGACAATAAATCTGGAACTATAAAACAAGATGTTGAGACTCTAGTAAGAGTGCAGAGAAAAGCAACAAAGCTGATTAGGGGACTGGAGGCTAAAAGCATCAAAGAATGGTTGCAGGAATTGGGTATGTTTAGTTTAATGAAAAGAAGGAATGGAGGTGACATGACAGCAATGTTCCAATACTTGAAGGGCTGCCACAAAGAAGAGGGAGCCAACCTATTCTCCAAAGCACCTGAAGGCAGGACAAGAAGCAGGGGATGGAAACTAATCAAGCAGAAGGCCAACCTAGAACTAATGAGAAATTTCCTGACAGTAAGAACAATTAATCAGCGGAACAACTTGCATCCAGAAGTTGTGGGTCTTTAAGAAGAGATAGGACAACATTTCTCTGAAATGGTGTAGGGTTTCCTGACTGAACAGGAGGTTGGACTGGAGGGACTCCAAGGTCCTTTCCAACTCCATTAGTCTGTTATATACTGACTGCAATGAGAATGCTGCCTGGAAGCATATACAAATTCCCACAACAGAAGGATAGATAGAAAACTGATGATGCTAGCAGAGATGATTAAATTATCTATTTCAATCAAAGAAAAGAACCTTCCATAAAGAGCTTTAAAGGTAACAACCAACCCCTTGAACTGGACTGGGAAACAAACCGACAACCAGTGCAGCTCACACAACAGCAGCATTACATGCACCACATTTTACTTCCCCATCTTTACAAGAATATTTATTGAGATCAATAAGGGAAAAAAGGGAAAAAACTTATCTCTACCTCTTATTACCTTCCCACAGTCACCAACTGAGCAAGCAGTCTTCCATTAACTTTTGAATAAAATAACAATTTTTTAAGTAATATGGTCTGATCTCCGCATCCTGGTTGGCGTATTTCATATACAGCTTGTATGTTACAAACCCCCAAATTACTTCCAAGTACAATTCTGTACACTGAATTGCTATATTATTATCAGGAGGATCTTGCTTGTTAAAAATCCCATTTCTTTAAACATATAATTTCCATGAAATCAGAATCTATTAATACAATCTTAACTGCTGTGACAAAATAAGAGAACTCTCGAATAAAACAAAGCTTTTCTTCTTATATATTGTCTCCATTCTACATAAACAACAGAAATGCCTCTGTCAAGTAAGATAATATCTGAAATTTTATCCCACGGAGGCTAGAATTATTTCCGATTGGTTAAGGTTCCCAAAGTGGAAGCAAAATTAGAAAATAATTTGAAAGGGGAAAGAAAGCAAAACAAGAACCGAAGAATGAAAGTAAGATTTGAGAGGAATAGAGGAAAACTTGATATATATCTTTCTAGCTATAAGCCAAAGCTGGCCAACTTTTCCAAACAGTTTTGTGGGCGTGTGCCGAAGAACTGGGCCAAAATCTTTAAAAAAAAACCAAAAAACCAAAATCAAGTTCTCAATTTCCTCCAATTGTGGAAGTAAATACCATCTGAAAAAAGGGAATGCTTGGGCCAAAAATGTAAGATGAAAGTAATTATTTTTAATTCAAAGCACCAGTTCTCTCCTTCTCTCTCCCCCTCTCACAGCCAGATATGTTGGTGTGGTGTTGTTTCAGCAAAACAAAACCAGTGCATTGATAATTTTCTATTATGTAACTCCAACTACTGTTTGTTAAGAATAACATTCATTTTACAGACAGAACAGAAATGTTAATAGTTGTGGTGGAACCACTAGCTAACGGAATAACAGAGTTAGAAGGGACCTTGGGTGTCTTCTAGTCCAACCCCTTGCTCAAGCAAGAGATCCTATTCATATGAGCTGTGGGGCACAGTGGTTAGAGTGCAGTACTGAAGGCTACTTCTGCTGACTGCCGGCTGCCTGCAGTTTGGCAGTTCGATTCTCATCAGGCTCAAGGTTGACTCAGCCTTCCATCCTTCCGAGGTGGGTAAAATGAGGGCCCAGATTGTTGGGGGCAATATGCTGACCCTGTAAACTGCTTAGAGAGGGCTGTAAAGCACTGTGAAGTGGTATATAAATCTAAGTGCTATTGCTATTCCAGACAAATGGCTGTCCAATCTCTGCTTAAAAACTTCTAATCATGGAGCGCCTACAACTTGTGAAGGCAAGAGACCCCAACTGGGGAGGTGGAGGTTATAAGGCATCCCAGCTTAGAGGAAAGATATGAAGTCAAACCCTTAGGCATATATCTGTTTTCCCAAGGAAAGACTTGTGAGATTCTTTTAAACTGGTGATCAACAATAAAGAAACGTATGTGATCCATTCCCAAAGCTTTTCTGTTTGCTGCTGACTGGCTTAAGGTTGACTCGGCCTTCCATCCTTCTGAGGTCAGTAAATTAAGGACCAGATTGTTGGGCGCACTATGCTGACTCTGTAAACCATTTAGAGAGGGCTGTAAAGTACTATGAAGCAGTATATAAGTCTAAGTGCTATTGCTATTTATTAAATTCATTTTATTTATTTATTAGAATTTATCAAACAAAAATGAGAACAAGAATAAAAGAATAAAAATACAATGACAGGGATGATAGGCATGTTAGTGCACTTATGCACGCTCCCTATTTTAGTAATAAATGTTGTCAAGTGAAAGGAAGGAAAGGAGCCAAGGAAGTTCAAATGAATATGAATACAGGTTTATTGCATGCTAACACTCTCTACAAGAATCTGAACTACTAATGGTCAAAGCAAATTGTCGGTAGATAAGGGTCAAGAGAATTCAAAGTGGGCTGGACTTAGATTCTTGTGGGCACAAAGAGACTTCAGCCCAATGACATGCTTGACCCCCTCTCTTGGACTCAGCCTGGTCATCTCCTATAACTTTTTTTAATGATGACACTTCCCTCTGTAATGTTATGGAAACATTGTAGAATGATTAATAAAGAAATAAGCAAAAAATAATAATTGAAGAAATTGCAAAATAGATTTTGCTGCAGATTTACAGCCTCAGCCCCAAAATTGGGGCCATCTGCAAGCAAAATTCCTTGTTTTTTCAGCTGCCTCCTTTTTTCTCACTGTGAAAATTGCATACACTCAGTTGCACCATTGTGAAGAGGAGGGCTCAGGGAGCCTTTGCATAATATCAATCTATCCTAACGAAGAGCTAAATGCGCGATGACATCTCCTGCACAAAGAGCCGTCATAAAGTGTGCCTAGCAACCCCAGTGCTATAAATGTTCCTTCGATTAAGTGCCTCATTGAGAATAAGTTGATGATGCTCCATTAAGCTGATGTGATAGACTTCAAGCTCTTGACACAGTCAGAGGGGAGAAGGATTCATTGTTCAAAGAAGGATATGGTGATGTGCTAAATTAGCATGCCTCTATGGAGTAAGCCATATTTCAGACTGATACATTGCCAGGCATGCATTGCTACAACTGATTGACAGTTCCCCTCAGTTGATTGCTTTGATGGTGTAAGAGTGTATTTCTACTTAAGTCACAAGACATGGAATGGCCTTGTGATTCCCACGATCCATAGCAAAAGCAATTGATGTGATGTTCTCTAGAGGCTCAGAACTTCAATATGTATCCAAGTCAGTTAAGGAATATTTTAGGGATAGAATCAGTTCCCTACTTACATCATCCAAGAACAATAACCTTGGTTCTGCTATAACTGATAGAAAATCAGGACTTTAGCCCTCAAGTCTATATCCATATCTGATTTCTAGAAATCAATTAAGTAGACTGAAATCAAGTAGGATGTGAAATTCACTACTGCTGATTTGCTTATAAGGGAGAAAAGAACATCTAGGCTCATCTATATTCTTTAGATAAATATGCAGATCAGAACATAGTTATCCCTTGGATTACAAGCTTGTCCAAATTCTGCATGGTAGATATCAAGATTAAGAATATGTGGGATTGGCTCTGATACAATCTGAATTAGCAATTTGATTCATACCATTGATTCAATCAGACTGTATCATTAAAACTGATTCTAAAGCAAATTTGATTTGGAGATTAAAAGTGCCTTTGAATCAAAGCTTCAATTTTTGCATGCATAATATCTAAAAAGGAATAAAAATATATCCAATCCAATCAAAGTTTTATTATGCTCATAGAACCAGCATAAGATGGGGTACAGACAATTAAACAAACCAAACACAAAAGATACATTGAAGTCTAAAGTAATAGTCTCTAAAAGCTAAAAGATATATCTATATACTACAAAAACTCTCATTGTCTTAACCTTTAACTAGTGTATCATAGGGCAATAATTTTTCAACCAAGGTAGCTCAAACAGGATAACTCACAGAATGTGTCTAAATTCCAAGACACATGATTCCTAAGGGAATGAAATTTGGGAAATGTGGCTGCTTCAGTGTTAGTAGCTGCTACTGTGGTCATGTGATATTTATTTTCAGTGTTCTGTGACAGTTTCCCAGCCAGTCTTGCAATCCCTGACTCCCTCTCACACCTAGTATACTTACGTGACTTCAGGAAAGGAGAGGGAAGGGGAAAGAAGGGGGTGGGGAGAGGAGACTTCTAATTCTCCCTGCAAGCTTCCCAGAAGGAAATTCAATGGAGAAGCTGGCAGGAAGTCAGAAGTTGCTTCCAATCCCACTGCCTTTTTGCTCACCAAAAAGGTAAGAAAATATCTCTGTTTAGGTAAGAAAATATCTGTGAAACAATGACCAGGTAGGGCACGGGTTGTCATGTGTGTATGCATGTGTAACTATATATATAAAACAAATGTCTAAACAAAATGTAATAGGGGAAGCAGCAGCATTAGGAGATGTGCCACGATGGCACAGTGGTTAGAGTGCAGTGCTGCAGGCTACTTCTGCTGACTGCCTGCAATTTCTCAGTTCAAATCTCACCAGGCTCAAGGTTGACTCAACCTTCCATCCTTCCGAGATCGGTAAAATGAGGGCCCAGATTGTTGGGGGGCAATATGCTGACTCTGTAAACTGCTTACAGAGGGCTGTAAAGCACTGTAAAGTGGTATATAAATCTAAGTGCTATTGCTATTAGATGCATGTAGGGTAACAGAAAGATTAGTCTATGACAGACTATATCAGGATGCAGAGCATTCTAGTATGAAAAACTAGATGTTCCTTAGAACTAGTTTTTTTTTCTCTATACAAAATTAGCCTTCACATGCAGTATGTGTGTTCAGACATTTGTAAAACATTGCAGATTAATGTAGAAATGGAAGGGAGCAGATTTATGCATGACCATTTGAGAAATTGACATCAGCATGACATACACATCTATCCATCACTTTTTTTTTCCACATCAAGCAGCAGCCTCTAAGAAATGGTAAGATTTCCTGAATGGGAACAAACAGAAACATTCTGCTCCTCAGAATCCCTGATGTAATGAATGCGTTTAGCCTGGTAGAAGAAATGAGGCTTGCTGATTCTTGATGTTTTCAGTTTCATCTGTTTCTTCCATCTGTTTTAGTTTTTCTCCCTCCCCACATATTTCCCCTGTCTCCTGACCCACACCTGCTCCTCTACCATTCAACTGTCTCTTGCATTCCATCATCACTCATATTTAAAGTATTTGCTTAATGAGTCTCTGCCTTCTGCAGTCAGCACATTTCTCCTCTAATTTAGTGAGATATTTATTCAAAGGTCACTTTCTCTGCTTCTCTGTGTCAACGGGAAAACCGAGTGAAGTGTGGTTAGTTACAGAGAAGCTTCTGAAGGACCAAAGATGGGACTATTGCCACCAATTTAATTAGACCGTGTTTTTGGCAAGATGTAGCCTCAAATCAAAATATAGCGATTAGAAGTGGGGAAGCTAGTCAATGTTAGAATGACAAACTGGCGTATGTTGCTTACGAATATGGGTTAAAAACTGGAATGTTTTGGTTCAAACAAAAGCTAATCAAAGGAAAGGAGGAAATACAATTTGCTATCATTGGTGTTTTTCAAGGTGGCCCTTATGAGCTATCAGCAGTTTTTAGAGTTGGCACTGGGCATTTTTGATCTTGGGGTACGTTATTAAAGAAACAATTTTCACCATACAGTAACTAGCCATTTCAGGGTCCATCCGTTCAGTCTTCCTGAACAGGAAGATATAAAAACATTTTGTCAGGTGCAAAGAATTAGGATCATCCATTAGACTGCAGCATAGATATATTCAAACCTGCACACAAGAATCCAGTCAACTAAAGTTTAACATTAATTGTTGCCAGAATTCAGGAGGGATTGGATTTGTTTGTGGCAATGTAATAACTCTAAACTGCTGACGCACATAACTCTGCCGCTCATCTCTGCCTGTTCTTCTCCTACAGACTTGCTTGGTGGGTTGAGAACTTGCTAGATCTCTTGCATCTCACTTTTTGGGTCATCTTTGTCTCCAAGACCTTGAAGCTAAGCCTTCAGCATTCATTTTGAATGTCAGACCCTATATTTACTAAGGATATACCGTTAGTTGGTGGTAAAAGAAAGGAGGGATGGGAGAACTGGTGAAATATGATTTTGTGTTGATGTTCATTTTCTGTTGACAATTGGTGGGCAAGGGAAAATTTCATCTACGATATAGCAGATTATTGCTGTTTTTCAGCGTTGAGCTTAGAAGAAGAATGAAAGACTTGATTCATCTATACCATTTCATATAGTAACCTGAAATTGAAAAGTCCTTCCTGAAAGTAATTCCTTTATCACTTTGGTATGGTCTCTTCATCTTCTTCCTCCTTCCCCCCTCCCCCCTGTCTTTGTCACTGTTTTTCCCTCACACACATACAGCTGCACTGAAATATTACTGCCATGCTGATGTGATTTAGATGTGCTTAATATGGTGGCCTATATGAGCAGCGCGGTGGCCTACAGGTGAAAATGTTCCCCTCCCACTCAAAAGCTTGAGAGTTCAATCCTAGGTAGTGACAGATATTTCTCTATCAGGTCACCAAGCTAAAATATCTGCTGCGAACGCCACAGAGGCGTCAGGAAGGGCATCCAGCCAATAAATGCTCAGCTCCATTCAATTGCCCCAACTCCACCACAATAAAAAGGATTACAGATTTATAAAAAGGAAACAAATAGTGGTCGATATAGGAATGTCACTATTTTGCAGAATCCAGACACACCTTTCCACAATCTCTTTTATATTCCTTCTTCAACCATCAAAGCTAAACATTAAACCAGAAGATACATTGCTTCTGGCACCATGAGGCTGACCTAAACTTCAGGTGCTTTTCAATCTCATGTCCAATCTGTCATAGCAAAGAAGAAAATAGGAGAAATCACTCAACATTTCCCAATGTCGTAATTCATCTATACATGTTAGTTGTCAAGATACTTGTTTATGACACCCTTCCTAAATGTTACAGGGAAAGGATGATGATAGCTAAGATTAGGATAACCATGAAGCCATCACATTATTGAAACTGAGGATTTGCAATGTATTTGACAGTCCTATTTATTAATCTACTGATACATACACAACAGATTAATCTAGGGTAGGAAACTATGTTGCCTTAGGTAAGGAACACTGAATCTGCTTGTTATTTCTTCCTTCAGGATCACCCCATTCTGTCTCAGAGCCTCAGGGCACTTACCGAGTCTATGCTCTTCAGATATGCTGAGGGCAAACATTAACTGCCACTATTCCAAGTGAATGAGCTAGTATGATAGAATAGCTATAAAAGGTTCCCAGGCTTCCCCCCCATCGCTGAAGCTGACAACTTTGAGTAAGTGCCCTGAGGCATCAGCAAAGTAATATTGAAAGGAGTTTAACAATGGTATCTTACTTGTAGTATGATGCAAAACAGAGGGATTATAAATATGTCATTGGCCCAATTCATCAGGCCAATTTCTGTTTTCTTACAATTCAGTTTATCCAAACAGCCTGAATTCTTAGAGTCTTCACACTCCTCTTATAGCTTCAGAGTGACCATTTAAAGCAACTCTGGTCCACAGTTCAAGTGACTTTCTGCTGATATTTCTTGCAAAAAACTGCGTCAACATGAACTCTACCTGCACATACATTTTATACTTTGAGTAGAATGTCAGGGACTAAGAACACAAGAACATGCTATCTTGATTGAAGCAAAAGATTAGCTAGTCCAGCATCCTATCATCTATTTTGCAGGGATAAACTAAATCCTTCTGGAAGGACCTCAGGAACAGTGTTGTTGCAACTGTTGTCTCTTACTGTTGTTTTCCAGAAACTGAGTTTCCATACTGCATTGTTTGTAGATATTAAGCTCTGATACAGCATCCTATTGATGACTGCTACTGGTAATAATCAGTTTTAGAGGGATTAGTCTAATGCAGGAGTGGGCAACTTGTAGACTTCAATTCCCAAAACTTCAACTCCCAGCATTGCTGACTCAGGAATTCTGGGAATTGAAGTCCACAGGTTTGTAGATTACAGATTAACAGAGTTGGAAGGGACCTTGTAGGTTATCTAATCCAACCCCCCACCCAAGCAGGAGACCCTACACCATTTTTGACAAATGGCAGTCCAATCTCTTCTTGAAAGCTTCCAGTGATGAAGCTCCCACAACTTCTGAAGGCAACTTCTGTTCCATCAGTTGATTGTTCTCACTGTCAGAAAATTTCTCCTTATTTCTAGGTTGAATCTCTCCTCGATCAGTTTCCATCCATTATTCCTTGTCTGGCCTACAGGTGCTTTAGAAAACAGGTTGACCCCTTCATCTGTGGCAGCCCCTCAAATTTTGGAACCCTGCTATCATGTCTCCCCTGCTCCTTCTCCACTTATGCCACCTTTTCCATTTGCCTCACCCTTTCCTGTCAGTTTCTATTTGGCATCAGCAGAGGAAGTGGCTGTTGAGCTTTATTTAATGGCGCCAAGCCTCATCAAATCCCAAGCCAAGCCAGAGAAGCATAAAAGGTGCCCCTTCGTCACCAGGCAGGAAAGTTCAAAGGTGGGGCTAACAGATGTCCTCTATCAGCTCTGGAGCACCTGAGGCAGGAACGGTGCTGTTTGTTTAACAGCGTCATCAGTAACTGATTATTGGCACGAGCTGGGAACATCTGTTCCATTTACAGAAATGGCTACGCAAACCCCTTTCTCTCACCTGACATCTTCCCTGGATTTTATTGAATCTTTGGGCCCGCACAATTACCTCTAATTTCATTGCTGGCCTTGTGTGAAGAAAAGCGCTTCCCCCGGAGCCTCAGGAAAGACACAGAGGTTGATGGCCTCTTCCCTCTATCTCCATCGTCGCCCTTTTATTGGCTGCGTAATGCCAACAAATGTATCTCTAACGGCTGGATGCCATTCGTCTCATGGCGGGATTGGTTTGCCTTGGGCACCGGGCTGACTAATCTGGAAGGAACCTGGAGATCTTCTGCTTCAAAATTGTCACCGTCTCGTTTTCCACGGATAGAGGAACACCATCATGGCAAACAGGAACAACAAATTAGAAAGGTCGTGATCGGAATGGCCTGCTCTCCCCTTTCTGACTGGTTGACTGGGTTGCTTTATTTATTGGGAGTGTTGTCTCTCTTGCTTATTACAAATTCTCCCCTAATGTTGCCATGAAATCTCCTTTGTTGGTATTCTATGTTTTTTCTACTTGATTCTCAAGGTATCTGAGAATTTCTTCCAAACTTATATTGGTGATGTCTGTAAGCTTCCTTTGGTGGCGAAGGGCATAGCCACGGTTACTGTTGTAATTGTTACACATCTTTAAATCGCCATCAAACCTATGTTAAAAAATAATGTGAGAACACCCCTCTTGATACTTGACTTTGGAAGGTATATAGAAGCCACTGGAGAAAGGACTGTACAAGGAAAGGAGAGTTTAATCAAACATGCCTTTGTCACCTTGTAGTCTAAGTGCAAGGTCCCACACTTTATCCATTAAAAATTCTCTTTTCTCTTGCACACGCTCTTCCAAATGAAATAATAGAGAAATTTCATTTGAATTGAAAAGTTGCGCACACTTTCTCTTGAAAGAGAATGAAAACAGATTAAATTCTTTTCAGTGAAATTGTAGACTTATCTGCCTTTCCCACATGTACAATGGAAATGAGATCTAGGGAAATAAATCTGAGAGCCTATTGGTGCAGTAGGTTAGGTGCTGGACTAGAAACTGGGAGACTCCTAATTTCGACCAGTATTTCGGTGTTATACCTTGAAATAACTCCTCAGGCAAATCTCGGATTTGAAAATTATGTGGT
>JANHFL010003984.1:25881-47278 GCA_032468155.1 Oxyrhabdium leporinum | reverse complement strand
GTTCATATAGGGCTCTTTTTGTTCTGTGCATCAAACCAAATAATTATTCTCCTGGGCATGTCTGTCCCTTTTCAGCAGAAGCTAAGGCGAATGGGAGAATAGCAAATCTACCCTTCCAAAAAGATCAGTTGTGTTAAAGATCTCTATTTACTTTTTACGGGCATGCTTTCCTTCCGCTGGACTCTAACCAAACAAAGTGGCTGGGATGGGAAGGAGAACGGATTCTTTCCTGCTGATCTTGCATTTTTACAGGAAAGCCAGCCACGGGGTGATGATAAGGCTTTGCAAAGACTGGGTGGGAGATTTTGATATTGATTTTGCAAAAAAAACGGAAAAGGGATTGGCCATATAAATAGGTACAGCTCATTTGCCTTCTGGGTTGCAAATGAGGCAGAGGTAGTGAGGATTACGACTTTTAAGAAATAATTGCTTTAATTCTGTATTTACAGCTCTAATTGAGAGACTCCTGGTGTCTTTCATGATAGTCTGAGCCGTCTTATACTCATTAGCAACAGCCGTTAGGAAATTGATGGAGATTTTAATGAAATTCTTATCCAATTTTAGATAATCATTCTCTTAAGCCGCCGTCTTTGATTCAGCAGGCACAGGAAGCTCGTGTAACCAAGAGTAAGAGAGTTGGAAAGGACCTTGGAGGTCTTCTAGTCCAATCCCCTACTCAAGCAGGACATCCTATACCATTTTGGACAACTGGCGCTTCAATCTTTTCTGAAAACCTCCAGTGACAAAGCACCCACAACTTTTGAAGACTTTACTAGAAGATGCTGTTTCTCCCAGTGTTTACTAGCACTCGGGAAGGCATAGTCAGAATAGAGCTGGAAGGGACCCTGGAGGTCTTCTAGTCCAACCCCTTGCTCAAGCAGGAGACTGTATATATCATTTCAGACAAGTGGCCGTCCGGTTTCTTCATAAAAACCTCCTTAATTCTAGATTGGTTCTCTCTTTGATAAGTTTCCCTCCGTTGCTTCTTGTCCTGCCTTCAGGTGCTTTGGAGAATAGACTGGCCCCTTCCTCTTCTTTGGGGCAGCCCCCCAAATATTGGAAGGTTGCTATCATGCCACCCCAGTCCTTCTCTTCATTAGACTAGCCATACCCAACCATTCTTGGGTATGGCTAGTCTATGGTTCCAGCAATAATCATCTTTCTTGCTCTTCTCTGCATTTTTTCTAGAGCCTCAAGATTGTATTTCTGATGCTGATTTACTTAGTGTGTAGTGTCTCTTACATCCAACCTTATACTACTTGTATATATAATTGTTCATGTCTCACTTGTGAGAGGATTTTGGGCAAGTAGGGAATTCCTCTAAAATAAAGAACATATGGTTCTTTCATGGTTTTGGATAAGTGGCAATAATCTTAAAAGGTAAACGGCTCGCAAACTTCAAAATAAATAAAGTGAACTAAAATAAATATTAATTAAATTAAATTAAATTAAAGGCATTATATTCTCGGGCAACTGAGTAGAAAGATGCAAGCATATATGTGGGGATAAATAAGCCCTAAGCTGCACATATAAAAAATATAAAAGGGTATTCTACAAAGATAAATATAATCAAGGTTAATTTTTCCTTGTCTCAATCTGCGATTTATCCCTCCCCAGATCTGGACGAGAAATTGCCAACCACTGTATTTGAATTGATTTCGGGAGAAAACAAAAACAGAAAAAGTTTCGGCCTGTCAACCAAAGTAGTAACAAGCTTGAAATGTCATCCTCGTGATTTAGGGCAGTTATACATTACATCTGAAGACATACTTCAGAGAAGATTCACTGCCTTCTCAGCTCTTTTCTGCGTCTGGATAATCAACAAAATGAGCCCCTTTCTAAACCCACCCAGGCAGAAGAAATCAAATATATAATTGATAATGTAAGGAATGATACAATGCCAGGGCTGGGTAGTTTTTTCAGGAGTACAAATGGAAAGATATGCAGAGCTGCTGGTTTCTAAATTTTAAACCTTTCCGAAATGATTTTGAACGCAAGACTGGATCCATTTCTGCTAACGAAGCTTATATTGCTTTAGTAGATAAAGATTGTAATACACTAATCAAATAGCTACTTCATTAAAGCATTATCTGGCATTTTTATAAACCACCTCCAGAAAGTACATTCGGATCAAGTGAGGGATTTATTTATTGTAGACCGGAAGCTGACAATTTGAGATTATCAAGAAACCTTGAAGTTTTAAATAATGCTTCAGTGAATCCATCTACAATTATTTCACTGGGTGTAGAGAAGGAGTCATGAAATGCCTGGCAATATTTATTTTTTTTGTTCTTTCAACGTTTCCCAGAACACCTTTAAAATGCATTCCAGTTCTTTATTCTTCTCAGAAAATGTAAGTGAGAAAGAAGTGGGGTTTTATTCTATACCCTTTGCATTGGAAAGGATGGGAATAATGGCCTTATTGTCTTTCTGCTCTTATTGTTTTCTTTCTACAGGTATCTGAGAACTCACACACATGTGCCCACGTGTGTACCTGCGCACACAGTGTACCAAAAGTCAGGCCTCATAGGCCAATCACAATGTGCTTTATTAATTCTTTTCAGAAAATATTACTGTATTTAGACATGTTCAAAGGATATGCGTCAAACAGGTAAGGAAGTGTCTAGAAGAAAATCTGAACATTTAATACAGTTTATCCAAGTTACCTGTGGGGGTTTTTGGTACACTGATGTCAACTCCCAGAATTCCCGTTGGCTTGAGGCTTCTGGGAGTAAGTTCTCAAGGTTGATAAACACTGCTCTATGTGAAAGAAATCTGGACAGGTTGCTGCTTGTTGATGAGTCTGAACTTTCCTTATTGAAATTAATAAAATTAATGGATCGGTTTGGACTCTACCTAGGTATATTAATTGGTCTGAATCTGAATTGAGGTCTGGAGTGAAGGGCACTAATTTGTCAAAGTCAGTTCTCCCTGGGCAGTTTCAACTCTACCAAGAAGCCATAATTTATCTTGGGTTAGGAGTACTGGGGACATGATTAAATTGAATTTATATAAATTGCCATTAGAAATAGCAGCAATTTGGATAGATGGAATATAGAGCATGTAAAGATCAGATTAATACTCTAAATGCAAAACCCATATGTTGTATACCGTCTTCCTCTCTAATCCGATGTTTTCACTAATTTAAAACATTATTTCAGAGGTTTATTTGGGAAAAACGGTTCCTTTTCACTCAAACAAAAATCTTAATTGTCAGTTAAAGGAGAGCTGGTTTTTCAGATTTTATAAGTTTTGCCTGCTTTCTTTAACAAAGGGTCAGTTTTGCCTACTAGAAAAGTATCCAAGCAAATTACCTTGCAAACAGGATATTTGATACCCTTTGTGTGTGTTTCTCAATTTTGACAACTTTCAAGATTTTAACTCCCAGAATTCCCCTGCGCTAACTGCATAGGAGCCCTGGTAGCGCAGTGGTTAGAATGCAGCATTGCAGAACTGCTCATTGCCAGCAGTTCGATCCTCACTGGCACAAGATTGACTCAGCCTTCCCTCCTTCCGAGGTGGGTAAAATGAGGACCCAGATTGTTGGGGGCAAGAGGCTGACTCTGTAAACCGCTTTAGAGAGGGCTGTAAAAGCACATGAAGCAATATATAATTATAAGTGCTATTGTTACTTATACAAAGGAACATGCCATTTTCATCAGACTGATAGAAGGGGTGACATGTTACTATAACATAAAGTCTTATACGGGTCCATGTGACATCACAAACACATCTACAAAAGAAGCAGACCTGTGCAACTCTACTGTTATCATTTCAACTCCCCAGGGACTCCTCTGAGAATATAAATGGGTGTCTAGGTCCAATTACTCTGGTGAGTCTGGAATCCCCCTCCTCAATTCAGTATCAGGAAGACAAGGAAATGTGTTGTGCAATGCTATATCAACTCTGGTTCGATCCTTAATGTTATACTCAGATTATTTTATGGGGGAATGCAAATTTGAAAACGACCCCTTTTTTAAGGAATCCAGTGGAGCATAAAGTTTAGATAAATTAGAAGAATTAGACTAGTGGTTAAGGCACCAGACTAGAAAACAGAAGACTCTGAGTTCAAATCCCGCCTTAGCCACGAAAGCTGGCTGGGTCAGTCCCTTTCCCACCTCACAGGATTCTTCTTGTGGGGAAACAGGAGGAGGAAGGTGTGCTGGATATGGTTTGCTGCCGAGTTATTTGTAAATATAATAAAGGCAGGGTACAAATAAATCAACTTTTGTTTGTTCTTAATCAGCTAGGCTCTAACTAAGATGAATTAACCTGTCCATACAAGCAACTCTTTTGAGGTAAGAGCTAACAATGCTGCTAGGGAAGTCCCACCTTGGACGAAGACATAATTCAGGAAAGCAATAAGGAAGATATACTAGCGTGGCCAGCATGATGAGCTTCTGGGCTAAATGCCCGTGGTTTAATTATTTGGTATCCTGATGTTTCGCCAGCGACCATGGCTGGCATCTTTAGAGGTAAAGTAATCACTGTAGCACGCTTCTTGGCAGCTCACCAGCAACTGAGTGAAGACGAAATAAGCTGCTGCCTTTATAACTGAGCAATCTGGATTTCAAATAACCTTTCCAATGGCACTCATCTCCGACTGACCCACGTCAAGGGAGTCTAAGAACGCTAATTCCTGAGGGTTTCTTCATCCAGGTAAACTTCTGATTGCTCGAATGTGAAGGAACTTCTGAAGAGAACCGGTCCCCGATTTGCCTGCGTTGGCGTTGTTTCAGGTTTGACAGATCTGGGGGATGCTGGGAGTTGAAGTGTCTTAAAAGTGCTCAAGGACTGGACACCCCTGTCTACATATTTCTTAACTGCTCGATGGTTGATCCTATGAGGCAGAAGCTACCCACCGCTTTGGTTCTGTAGTGGAATGAAGTCTGGATTCCCAGAAGGGAGGGGTCTGCATTTCAGAGGAACTGAAGAGAGGGCGACGTTTAGACAGCTTGGTTCGGGGGTGGGGGGGAGGATGCGAGTTCAGGCAGCCCCTCCCTAGGAGTTCTCAGTCACTCTTTCTTCGCCGAACTCGCCTCACAGAGTTGTTGTGGTGAGGGGGAAGGAGTAATAGGTATGTTGGCTGCCTTGAGTTACTTGTAAAGTAATAAAAGACAGGGATGAAAACTGAATAAATAAATAAATATCTTTAACGACGCAAGTACAGTAATTTGCTTTAATTTGGCATGATTTCTGTCTGTAGGTGAGGAACAATATTGGAAACTGTTCAAAAGACCCCCTCAATATGTCTTTCTCGGTTCCTGACAGTACCTTCAATACCCATTTTAAGGTCTTCTTACTGGCAGGGCTGTTTAATTTTGGTAGAGCATAAAGCAGGGATTCAGGCTTTGTTGCCCTAGTTTCTCTACATTCCTGTTAAAGTGGTTGGAATGATTACTATGGATCTAAATAGTTTTTTTTTCTTTTTTCTTCTTTTTTGCACAATCCCAAGTGTTACTTGGATATATAACTGCCAGCCCTTTCGTGTCTTAAAATGGGAACTTATGTCCGTTCTAGACAGGTGTTATATTTTCGCACTGTTGATTTCCAAACCGTCCTTTATTCATGTTCCTTTAATCAGCTATTGATACATTTTGTGGATCCAATATATATCTGTCCATGAATGCAGGATATTTATTTATTTATCGGGGGCTTTTAAAAAAAACCAACAATCAGCCCGTCATTATTTTTTTCATAAATAACTCAAGGCAGCGAACATTATCTAATACTTGTGGTAAACTCTTGATGATGAAAATGGATTTCTGTCATCCTTGGGTGTGTGAATAATTACTTGGATTTTATTAGTTTATAGATGGTTTTTAAGTTGTATTTTTCTAATACTTTTCCAGTTAAATCTGTGGTCTTCTCAATAAAGGGGAGAAACATTTTTCTCACTGGGGGTGCTTTAATCCACGGATTATATTTATTATTATTTGTATTGTTCGATTGCATCATCTACCCGATGTCCCCAACAGAGCTTCTGTTAGGAGCTAAAGCACCATCAACATGCCTCAACTTATCTGATAACCTTTCCGGCTCACAAATATATCTGACACATTTGCGAAGAGTTTTTATGACGATTCTCTCTCTGGCAGGGATGATGGTTACAAGTTTTAAGTAGACAATGATCTGTGTGCATTGGCTTTTGGAATACCACATACCCTGGTCGCTGATATTCTTTCTGAATGATCAGGACATCCAAAAATGCAAATTTGTCATCTTCTCATCTCGTATGATAAGTTGAATATTTGGGTAGATACTATTCCATTTTTTTTAGGAATTCCTTAAGCTGTTCTTCACCATGGTTCCAAATCAGGTACCAAGATGTCTCTTAAGTCAACTCCAGTCAATCAAGTTCTCTCCACACTCTGGACCTAACACTTTTTAAAAATATTTTCATCTACTTTGGAGAAAGGGAGCCAGAATGCGACAGAAGCAGCCTCTACATCGGGCGACTCCAAACTTAGCAACTTTAAGATCTGTGGACTTCAACTCAACAGGATTTCTCAGCCAGTCATGCTGGCTGGGGAATTCAGGGACTTGAAGTCCACAAGTTGCCAAGTTGGGAGACCCTTGCTCTAACGTGACAGAAGATGTGAGACGGTCCAGCCCATCTTTGACAGCACTCTTTCTACTTCCTTTCACCAGGACTTGAAGCCTTGACTCCAGGAACAGGTGACCTAAAGGCCTTCCTCCTTCAAACAAAGCACTGGGCAAAGGAAACCCTTGGGAGATTTCTAGCAACTCTTCCCAGGAAGAAAATGCGCTCCACCCAACAACAGAATGTGTTTTTTTTTAAAAAAAACAACAAAACTCTGGAGATTCTTGAGAGTTGGGAGTCTTTCTTACAATGTCCTGCAATTTTCTGACCGGTTACAAATGCCGTATGTTGACTTCTCCGCTAGCCCACTAAGTTCAGAAGCTAAGTTAGACTGTAAAGGCTCAACTTATGTTGCAAAACAGGATTTTGTAGAAGGCGTTTCTATGTGTCTCAGTGCACAGGAAAAAAATGGGCAGAGCCTTCATCGCACCGTCGTGACCACAATCTTGGGGGATTTTTTTTTTGTCGTCCCTGGTAGCCAATGTAGACCAGACCAGGCCAAATCAAAGCAAACCATAAAAAGATTATTATGGCCTCGCTACAAAATGCTTTGTAGACTCTAAGGAACAGAAAGAGTGGCAGTTTGGAGCACTCCAGAAATTATTAGTGGTATTTACCGTAAATATCCTAAGATGTCTGGAGGAAGGGAGGGGAGGGAGGGAGGAAGGAAGGAACAAATCAGGACTGAAGTGGCCAAGAAAAAGTCTTCAGGGAGAGCAGGAATAGTGCATAGACTCCGGCTTTGTGATGAATGCTTTTAGAACATGGAACATAGAATCATAGACTGGAAGGTCTTCTAATCCAAGCCCCCCTTCTCAAGGCAGGAGACCGAACACCATTCTGACCCGATGGATATCCTGTTTATGCCGGAAAACCTCCAGCAATGGAGCGCCCACAATTCCAGGAGGCAAGCTACTCCGCTGTTTAATTGTACTCACTGTCAGGAAATTTCTCCTTCCCTCTAGAGCTTGGATCTCTCACGCAACAGGAATAATTGTGTAGGGTTTTTCCCCCCCCTGGATCTTGAAGGATTGACTTCAAAGTGGTGAAAGAGGGGCTCAGAACAAGACGAGGGAAGGATTGTGAGGTTTCCAAGGCGTTCTGGTGCGACGTAAATAGCACGCGGGGAGCCCTTGGTTATCTCCTGCTTTTTCTTACGCCGCAATTCTAGTGTTCAGATTCCTCCTTCTAAATTCTTCCATCTTCCAATTTTCCTCCGCTACTTTCAATCACCCACCTAACCTCTGGGCTTTCAAAAGCTGTTTTTGTAGCTCTCTAATCTCCTTCTCTGCTGGAGAACTTGCTTCTTAAGGGACAAGAAGTCCATTAAAGTCAATCAGGGCAAGAGATCAACCAACTGTTCAACACAGATGGATAAGGAGCAGAAAACAAAGCGGTGCCTTTGTGCTTGGATTTGCTCTAGGTCCTATTGTAAATGTGCTTTTCACATTTTTTTCTCTCAACTTTTGAAGTTGAGAAGGGACTCTGGATAGGTGGAAGAAAGGCACAGGGACTTGTTTTTTTTGCACATGTACCCCAGCAACAGCTATTAAGATCACCCCAAAGAATGCCTTTCACTGAACCTTGTGGTAGGAGGTTCCACAGGTTAACCCTGTACTTTTACGAAAGAAGAATTATTAGGAACTGCGCTGAACATTTTGGCTGTGCTGGCTGGAAAAACAAATAACCAGCAATCCGCCCAGGAGGCGGCTGCTGGATTGATGGAAGATTCCACCTTCCCCCCATGATCCCACCAATGTATTGTGCTGGTTATATTCTTTGTTGTTTATTTGATTCTTCTATTTAACTTCTGTTTCGTTTACATTCCTCTCATTTCTTCCTTTTTAGTGTCGCAAACCGCCTAGGGCAGCCCCACGGCGGGATAGACGGAAAATAAATTTCACAAATACAGGGTAGCCCTCCACTTACAACAGTTTGTTTAGTGACCGTTCAAAGTTACAACGGCGCTGAAAAATAGTGACTTATGACCGTTTTTCACACTTATGACAGCATCCCCGTGTTCATACATTGAGACGCTAGGCAACTGGCATGTACTTATGACGGTTTTAGTGTCCCGGGATCACGTGACCCCCTTTTGCGACCTTCTGGCAAGCCAAGTCAATGAGGAAGTTGGATTCACTTAACAACCGTATTATTAACTTAACAACTGCAGTGATTCACTTAACAACTGCGGCAAGAAAGGTCACAAAAAGGGGGCAAAACTCCCTTAACAAGTGCCTGGCTTAGCAACAGAAATTGTGGGCTCAATTGTGGCCATAAGTCGAGGACTATCTGAAAAAAAAAAAGTAAATAAATTCCCATTTATCTATGCGATTCCTAACCGCTTAAATCCATAGCCTCTTCTTCCAGCTTTTTTTCTCAAATAGCCCAAACTGCTGTAACCTTCTATATTTGAAGGGCCTTTGGCTTGTTGTTATTTCTGTTTACCTTTTTCTGGAAATCTCCCAGCTCCTTTTCGCAACGCGCCGAATAAAACAGCCCACCAAAGTTGGTGTGTTTATTTTCTGCTACGCTTCCCAACGTGGAATTGGCCTCTCCATCAACGCAAAGCAGGCCGATATTTTTACCGAGCTCTGTGTTGTCCCTCCAGACCTCTTTCCTGACCAGTCACACCTGGCTCAGGTGTAATCAGGAGGCGGGCAGGCTAAGGTGTTTTTTTTCTGCCCCACCGGCTCCGCTTTGCATTGGTGGGTGCGTCCTGTTTCCACCACCCCCAACCTTCCGCCCCCCCCCACATCCCCAATCGGTCCAAAGCTTGTCGCCAGGCAAAAGGGACTCACCGTCCTCTAGTAGTGGTATCTGGGAAGCAACACACAACAGCGACCATGTTGTGATGATGTTGTGAGACGTGGCCGAGGGACCTGCATAACTCTGGCAGCTGTTAAGGAAAAGAGAAGTCGGTCGTGAGTTTGCGAGCAGGGAGATGCTTGACGGAAGGCTTCCTGAGAAATCAGTTCCAGATGGTGGCTACTCGTGCAATTCGATTTTTTGCAGCTCGCTTTCCAATTCTCAGGGTGTGCTGCTTTCTATATTTAAGCTGCATGCCCGTGTGTACGTTCTGCTACCTTCTGTCCATGCCAGTTGGTGGTGAAACAACAACTCTTCCATATACACCACTCTCCCCCCTATATTTTTTTCCCCAAAAGGTTCTAAAAAGATGCGTTCTATCGCATTTCGAGCATATAATCCCATTGTATACCTTTTCAAAGGCATATGGTGTGATTCATAATGCTAAATAATGGAAGGAGAAAGATGAATTTCTTTAAAACAAAACATCTCGGTATGAATACCCTGGCGCCATGGTTTTAAAAGCAACGTTTGAGCTTCAAGTCCTCTTCTGCTGAAATGCTACTGTTGAAATATTATTCACTACAGAGCACAGGTTGTCCTTGATTTACAACGATTCATTTAGTGTCTGTTCGAAGTGACAACAGCACTGAAAAAAAATGACTTACGGCCGTTTTCACACTTATGACCGTTGCAGCATCCCCATGGTCACGTGATCAAACTTCAGGCTCTTGGCAACTGACTCATATTTATGACGGTCGCAGTGTCCCAGGGCCAGGTGATCTTTTGCAACCTTCTGAGAAGCCAACTCAATGGGGAAGCCAGATGCACTTAACGGCCATGTTGCTAATTTACCAACTGCAGTGATTCACTTAACAACTACGGCATGGAGACACTACAACAGTTGAAAGTGTGAGGATCAGTTGTTAAGTCCCTTTTTTTCAGTGCCGTTACAATTTTAAACAATCGTTAAGTGAATAGCTGTAAGTAAATCTAATTTTGGTTAACAAAATGGCATTCGCATAAAATAAGAAATAAAACCTATCAAAATTACAGTGAAAAAACTGGCTCACAACAATATGCTAAACCTGGTTTCCTCTACAACACTGAATTTCAAACTATCCAATCCCATTTAATTTAGTTTGGTACGCAATGCAAACCCAGATATATTCTAATAAAACTGCATCTGTTTAATAAAATGGAAAAAAATTGCCCTAGGGAGACGAACATCCAACATTATATTGTTTTCTTCTTTTTAAAAGGGGAAAAAAAAAAAAAGAGTTTATACATTTTGTCCAGATTTCTTTAATAGCAAATGCTTCGTGCACAGAATTTTACATGGGATTCAATTGCTATTTTTAAAATTTATTTTTTACTGCTTAGAAACTTTCCGCGTAAGAGTCTTACTGAAGAAAATCTGCCACCAAGGGGAAATTTTGCACAATGGTACCGTTTTGTCTTTAAAGTCAAGGGGGGAAAAAACGAAGAATTATGTTACAATGGGAGCAGCTGTCCCTGGAGAAGATAATTGACCTTTTCTATCAACTATCCCCTCCCCTCCTTCTCATTCAACATCATACTTTTATCAGTTGTGCAATATAGTACTATATGACTCATTTAGTAACCACAAATTGGGACCCGCAATTCATTTGTTAAGTGAAACGTTCACCTAAGTAAAGAAATGTTCTTCTTCCTTGTGTTTAT
This sequence comes from Oxyrhabdium leporinum, assembly GCA_032468155.1. Classification (NCBI taxonomy): domain Eukaryota; kingdom Metazoa; phylum Chordata; class Lepidosauria; order Squamata; family Cyclocoridae; genus Oxyrhabdium; species Oxyrhabdium leporinum. Next base: position 36,162 of record JANHFL010003984.1, on the reverse strand, counting down.
GGACCTACGAAGGCCACAGATGTAAGGATTGCTCAGGAAGTTACTTTTCCGTCACCATCGTAACTGCACATGGTGACTAAGCAAGGACTACATATCCCATCACGCAACCCTAAACTCCTAGCAGCTTTGTGTGCATGTGAATATAGGTGTGCATCTTGAGTTTGGAAGTTGGGCACACAGCAGGGATGTCCACGGGATTCCAAAAGGCAAAATGATAACAATTAGGTGTTCAAAGCCTCACCACTTTTATATATGCTTTGCCAAATTATTATTGTAATATTTTTTTTGGGGGGGGGGGGGGCGCACAAAGCCTGTTTAAACAGGATTTTGAGTCAAAAGCCTGTCAAAAAAGTCCTCTCAGAAGTTAAAAGGAAACCGATTAGAAGGGATTACAAAATGGATTGATTTGGATTCTTTGATAAAAGCTGGTAAAAATTAACTAAAGGACCTAGATCTTTGTGGGAGATTAGTGGAACTAAGTGCTTGCTTTCTACCCAGGTTCGTAAGTTAACTGCAGTCTATCAGCCCTCTGCACTTTTCTGGAAAAAAAAAACAAACCTGGAAAATACTGGAATGGTGAAATGATGGCTTAGTTCAGATAATTATTTCGGAAAAATGAGCTGCGCTCACAGGTAGTCGCCAGCTTACTGGCCATTCATCCAGCAATGGTTTGAAGTTTTGATGGTGCTGGAAAAATAACTTTATGAACATTTAAGGCCTTCATGGCATGCCTCAGTCCTATGATCGTACTCAGTGCATGGTATCCCGTGGCTGACCTGTTGTTTTTCCCACCCTCTACCCCAGGATCGGGGAATGATGGCCCTTTTATGGCTTGTGGACTTCAACTTCCAAAATTCCTAAGTCAGCCACGCTGGCTCAAGAATTCTGGGAGTTGAAGTCCACAAATCATAAAGCGGCCATAAATCCCCACCCAGATTGGCTGGGGAGAAAGGGATTGCAAGAAAGTAAGCTCTTTGCTCTTCTACACATCAAAAGCTGTGCGATCATGCCAGCAACAGGAAAGAGTCAGGAAAAGGAGAGACTGCTTAGAGCAAGGGTGTCAAACTGGGAGACCCCCGGGTCGGATGCCTCATGCCCACCCTAGCTCCGCGAAGGGAAAAAACATAGCGATACATCACGCGACAGCAACGTGATGCTGTGAGTTTGACACCCGTGGGTTAGAGAAATCACTTGCTCTCTCTCCTCTCCCCCTCCCTCCATCCCCTGAAAAGTGGAGAGATTGAAGAAGACGGGATTGAAAGAGAGTACTGTACTGTAAACTGCTTGCGTAATGTGTCCACGGACCCAGCCCTGGGTTGCAGCACAATGACATTGATTATGATGTGTACACAAGACCACGAGCAGGCCCTTGAGCATTCGAAAGGGCAGGGGAGGGGTCAAGAGGCAAACAAAAGCCAAAAGTGTGAAACTGAATAGCTTCTTTTCAGCTGGAGAGCACAGTCGCAGTCATGTGATGTTCCACTTAGCAACCATTTGGCTTAGCAGCGGAGTTGCTACCGTGTTTCCCAAAAAGAAGACCCAACTGGAAAATAAGCCCTCGCATGACTTTTCAGGATGCTCGTAATGTAATATAGGCTCTACCCCAAAAATAAGCCCCAGTTAAGATCATCAGCCAGATGGGGGCATTTTAATACCACATTTCCCCAAAATAAGACCTTACCAGAGAATAAGCCCTAAACGCGTCTTTTGGAGGAAAAATTAATATAAGACCCAGTCTTATTTTCAGGGGAACAAGGTTAGTTCCAATTAGGGTTGCTAAACGAGGATTACCCCAACACCACTGAAGAGTTAAAAGTTATCTCAGCAAATAGGAAACTGAAGAAAAGCTCCAGATTTAAAATTGGGGAGAAGATGGAGGGGTGAACTGTTTCAACTTGGCAACATCCAGCCGTCCCGGTGGACACAGAGCAAAAAAATATACGTCCAGGAAATGGAAGAATTCTCCAAAATGTGGAGTCACTTCCGATTCAATTTGTAGCGTGCAGCAGAGGTTAAATATATATTTTAACACTTGAGAGGCTTTTACTTGGAAGCTCGCTGAGCAAAAAAAGGACAGACAGGACACCACTGCTGAGCAAGGATTAAACTCCCATGGAAAGCAAATGAATAATGTATGGAGTTTTTTTCCACCCGTATAAATACACTTGGTGGGGGCAATCGGTGATTCAGAGATGAATAGCTGGGTTATGCAAAACTGGCTGGAGGGAACTTAACAACCTAGTTTTATGGTCTTACAAGCCGGTTTCCCATGGTGGGAGCACATAATCAACTCAAGCAGCGCTATCACTGAGAGAGGAATGGCTTCTGTCACAGAAAGCAAGGGTCTCCATCCTCTCCTGGATATGAAAAAGATTCAAAACCAAAGGGAAAACACATTTCCGTTTTATGCAAATATCAGATTGTTCAGGAGGAAATTGTATTTCCTTTCTTTCAAATCTCTTGAGAACAGAATATTTCCTCCATAAAATGACGAGCCTAGGGGATCTGTAACAGATTAGTGCCAACTCATGGGCTCTTGGATTTCTTACTATACCCAATTAGCAAAATGCCACAGATTTTAATTGGACAGACCAACACTTTAGCTCCTACAACTTTTCACATTAACAGTTCTGGGATTTTCAAGTTAGATACCGATTACTTATATTCTTTTTAAAAATGAAGCTTGGTTTTTCTTTATCTCTTGTGAGATTGCTGTGTGTTTCGTGGGGGATGGGCAGAGGAAAGTTGACACCTCTACTCAGATGACGCAATGCTGTATGGTCCGAGATTGACATTATTTTTATCGCTGTCTTTTTTTCTCCCTAGGATAGGGAATGGATATAGATATGGAAGCTCTACCTCACCGGTGGGGGAGGAGATTGGGTGAAACAGCCCCTTGGAAAACCAGAGATGGCAGCAGGAACCAAGTCTCTACTCCCATGAAGACCCAGAGAGTTTTGAGAAAAGAAAAAGTTTGAAAACTTCAGCCTTGGGAAGATTCTTGAGAAGGCCCACTACTTTCATAGGAATTACTCCCATTTAAGTGTGAGTAAGACTGCACCATAATCAAGAGTCTGGGATTTCTGTCTTTTCTTATTTGATGCCGAACTTCCTACAGACCTAGCTCATTGATTAAGAAGAAAGATCCATACCATAGATCATAGCTCAACAGGCAACAAGGTTTTGGCAAGATTGGACATATTTGGGATTTTCTAAGTTCTGAACACTCCCAGAGAACGGCTGCTGATGTAAAGGAGCTCTGGTGGCGCAGTGGTTAAAAAGCAGTATTGCAGGCTAACTCTGCCCACAGCCAGCAGTTCGATCCTGACCGGCTCAAGGTTCGCTCAGCCTTCCATCCTTCCAAGGTGGGTAAAATGAGGACCCAGATGGTTGGTGGCAATATGCAATACGCTTAGAGAGGGATGTAAAACATTATGAGGTAGTACAGTGCCATGGTGACATAGTGGTTAGAAAGCAGTATCGCAGGCTAACTCTGACCGCAGTCTGGAGTTCGATCTTGACCACCTCGAGATTGATTCAGCCTTCTGAGGTCGGTAAATTGAGGGCCCCGATTGTTGGGGGCAATATGGTGACTTTGTACACCACTCAGGGGATGCTGTAAAGCACTGTGGAGCGGTACGGTATATAAGTCTAAGGGCTCTTGCTCCTGCTGCACTGGGCATAAGGGATAAAAAGACCTATCTATCAAAAGGCAGCCTTTCTCTGTCTCTCTCTCTCTCTTTCTCTCTCTCCCTCCCCCCCCACCCTCCTGTGACATGAGCTACCCAGGCACGCTTCCAAATAAAACACTGGCATGCAGCCACCTGTTATTTTCATCTTTCTGAGATTGCCTCCAGTGTGTATTTGGAGTCTGGCGAGCTTCACCTTTTGCATTACACCTTGCTAAGCTTCCCATTTATTTATTTTTTTGATCGAAACTATAAATAAACAAATCCAAAAGGACAAGGAGCTTGGAGGGGGCCCAAGGGAGGTTTTCTGCAAGCCAGTTGGCACCAGCGGTGGAATTCAACCAGTTTCACTACCAGTTCAGTGATTGCGCATATGTGAGCCTAATGCGCGCGCGCACAGCTTTGAAAACCAGCTTGAGAACTTAGCTTCTATGTTACTTCTGGGGAGTAATACAGCTGAATCAGCTGCATGAATCAGCTGAGGGGATAAAGGACAGGAAAGCACAGGGGTGGGTGGGCCCAGCTGATTGTCAGAGATAGCGTTTTGCACGAACCGGTCCAAACCGGCTGAATCCCACCACTTGTTGGCACCCATGAAGTCCACAGTATGGACAGAGACCATCCATCTTAGAACAGCTTTACTGGCTGGGGAACTCTGGGAGTTGAAGTCCTCCAGGCTTAAAGGTGCCAAGGTTGGAGACCCCTGTCTTAGAATGTTACCTCTAGGCAAACAATGCCTTTCTTCTCATGAATAGCAATAAGGCCACCAAACCACCGATGCATTCAAATGCTGGGGATTCTTTTCAGGCTTGGATCAGGTTCAAAATTAGGGAGGAAAGCCTCTGGAGAAGCCTCAATGCTTCTACTCAGTGGGTCGTGGAGAGCTTAGCTGAGCAGGGAGACCCAGACCAAGAAATGCCAGCCGTTCTGCCAAGCTCAGCAGGGAACTGAGGCATCCAAGTCTATTCCAGGGAGTTTATTTAAGCCGTACAATTAATTAAGAAGCTAAATCGAAGGTGCCATTGGCTGAGCTGCAGAGAAAAGCAGGACAGCAATACGTGGTATCAAACCTCCGACATAAAAATGGCTGAAATTTCCAAAACGAAATTAATTTCAGCAGCACATACGTTGGCTACAGGAGTCCAAAGATTGTGAGAAAGAACAAAAAGGGAGTGAAAAAAATAGTAAGTTGTTGGCAAATAGGGCCCTTCCTATTTAATATTATTCTACATCTTACATGTTAGAATGACATGTTGACATGTTAGAACAATTGATCAGTGGAACAACTTGCCTCCAGAAGTTGTAAATGCTCCAACATCTTCTTAAATGCAGGGTTTGGACTAGAAGACCTCCAAGATCCCTTCCAATTATGGCATGGCATGGCATGGCATGGCATGGCATTCTAGTCTATTCCAATTCCCATTCCCATTCCAACGTTCTATTCTATTCCTATTCTATTCTATTTTCTATTTCTGTTCTAGTATTCTATTCTATTCTATTCTAGTCTAGTCTAGTATTCTACTCTACTCAATCTAATCTAATCTAATCTAATTCTATCCTATCGTATCCTATCCTATCCTATCCTATTCTTTATTAATACAAGGACTACCTGTAGTATCTAGGTGCCCACAATAGATTCCTTCTGTGTCAGTGTGAACATCTTTTCAAAGGGTTTGCTGTAGAATTTCCAATGGCTGCCCTGGCAATTTTCAAAATTCTCGTTGGGCTCCTGCTCCTCTAACTGCCGCGTGATGGAATAAATTAAATACACAAAGCTCCCCTCCGTCATTTTTCTTTCAGTTAAAAGAACACGGATCTCAGGAGGAGAAAGAGCAATCTATTTGTTGTTTGACACTTAGCACCAAATGGAAAGCACTTTGTCTGCTCAGATAGTCTAGGGGGGGAGGCGTTCATCTTCATCCTACTGAGAAGTTGGAAGTGAGTGAGTCTGGATGGAGAATCTATCTTGTCTCAAACTCTTTGTGTAAGCAACTTCTCTTTAGAATAATTGGGTATGTATTGTGGCAGATCTCAGCATCTCATCCTGCTGGGGCAGAATAACACAATACCAGATGCTGCAATGGGCAGGTTCAGGAGAAAACCAAAATGGCAGCCCGGGTCTGTGGCCCTTACCGTTTCCTCCCATTTCTGGAGGCCTTCAAGCAGAACCAGCAACAGTTGTTGTAGATCTATCAGAGGTTGTTTCCGCAGATTCCGGTCCAGGCTGATCCGACACAATAGTGCCAGGATGGCCAGGCGCTGGTGGTCCGGGTAGCAGCGCGGCTGGATTGTCACGCACAATGTCAGGAACTAGGGAGGAAAGCAGAAACCAAAATAGTGATCAGGAGGACGTGACGGTGTTTCCCTAAAGGCTGACTCAACCGCAGCAGGAAAGGAAAGCTGGAGCGCGGATAAAAGCAGAGGCAGGGTCATTCCAAGCACGACCCGTTTGGAGTGTCACAGAAGGGCCTTCCTGCCCTTTTCTGCCATGCCAGATGGGTGTGTAAAGCCACTGACCTCCCATGAGCCAGCTGGGGCTGGGACAACCAGCCTCGTCAAGGCTGAAGTCAGAGCCTGGGGAAACCTTGCATCCGATGACAGAGCAGTCCGGTAACAATATACTGCTTGAGAGCCCCGGTGGCGCAGTGGTTAGAACACGGTACTGCGGGCTACTTCTGCCGACTGCCGGCTGCCAGCAGTTCGATTCTCACCGGCTCAAGCTTTCACTCAGCCTTCCATCCTTCCACCCTGCCCCTAAGTTCTGTTTGCTGATCACCATCTTCTACTTGGAGCTTTGCAGTGTGGTTTTCAGAACTCTCCAAAAGGTACGAAAGTACGTTTGGTAAAGTGAGTAGCTGGGCTTCCAAAACAGGAGAATAATATGTAGCTCAGGGTTGAAACGAGGGGCGCTTGGGGCTCTCTGAGCATAGTTGTTTTCCTGCGGACGTTTCATCACCCAAACTAGGTAACATCGTCAGTGAAACCTCTGTAAGGAAAACAGCCGACCTCAGAGAGAAGCAAGGGCCCCTTGTAGATAGGGGACCCCTTTTTTAGAAACATGCAGACCTGAGAAGAAATTATGTTCAAGGATACACACCTAGGCATGCACATCAGGTATTCAAGGTTACGTTTAAATACATTTCAGTCTTGAATAAACAACAAAAAGACACAGGCTGAAAAAAAATCCTCAAAATCCGAAAGTCCGCGGTCTCTTTATTCACAGAAAGGATTCTGCCAACAGCATCAACTCGACTTTCTGGTGTCAAATGGAGGAGACAATAGCTGGTTCTTGTACAGTGAACAAACAGGGGCTCCAAATCGCTGCAGTGGCGTTTAGGCTGCAGTCAATGATCTGGATGTGTCTCTTTACGATGAACGCAGAGTGAACATGTCAAATAAGCGGAATAAAACTGACAGGCTTGGTTTTCTCTCTGAGACAGAGGCTGATAAAGTGAAGGCAGGCAGAAGTGGCTTCGTGAAAAAGAACTGGAGAAGAAAGTGCCAATAAATACCCAAAGAATCACCTTCTAATGGATTATCCAGGTCGTGGGAAAACGGCTTCCAAAACACTTTGAAGAGGTTCATCAAAATGGTTCAGGAAAGCAGTCGTGGATGGTTGGAGAATCCAAATTCTATGCGGTGCTCGGTGCTCTCTGGGCTTGGTGGTTTTTTTTCTGGGTCTAAAACAACTTGCCATGGCCAACTCATCATGGCCAATTCGCTGCAAGACAACTCACCATAGGACAAGAGTTACACAACGACTTTATTTGTTATCGACTAGAATCAATGAAGATAGGATGCAAAAGGAAGGACAAAATGAAATGTGAAGGAGAAAAATTGAAATGATGTTTTAATTATTTTAAATAATTAAATTGAATTGTGTACTGTCCTGCGGTGAGTTGGCCATGGCAAGCTAAGCATGGCAAGTTGGCCGCGATGAGTTGTCCCATTCTGTTTTCTTTCAAACCTTTCATTACCAAACTAAGTAACATCATCAGTGGTAGAGCAAACCCCATTCCTTACTAGCACGGATAATGGTAATGAAACATTTGAAAGAATACTACCAGGCTCAGAGAATATCAAGGACTCCACCGTGCAATCCTGAGCTACAAATAAAATTCCAGCTTCTTCTCTGCCATTTGTTCTAGTTCGAGCAGTATAGGAACTTTAAACCCAAAGGTGTTTTTTCAAGAGGTAACTGGGCTTTTGGGGGTTTTTGGGAAGATGTTTTGCTTCTCATCCAAGAAGCTTCTTCAGCTCTGACTGGATGCAAAGGACCAGCTGTCTGCAAGGAATATAAATCCTTCCATTCCTCACTATCCAGTCAGAGCTGAAGAATCTTCTTGGATGAGAAGCAAAACGTCTTCAAAAGAAAGAAACAAGAAAGTCCAGTTGCCTCCTGAAAAAAGCACCTTTGGGACAACTGAGAATCTCTGCAGACTATCATTGAAGTTGGTTTCGTACAACATCATAGACATTTAGGAAATTTAGAGTTTTGGTTTGCCCTGACTTTTGGGGGGGATAGTGAAGAATAAACAAGGGATGGGTGCGTTCAACAATTAACTCTTGGAACCCGATGATCCCACAGTGGGTAAAGACATCACTTCCTTCCTTTAAACATTTGGGGATGCTACGGGTTGTCTGTCGTTACTCACCACAGCTTCCTCACAAGTGCAATCTGAAACCTTTTGTGAGAGCCAAGAGAGAGATTGACAGGCGAGCTGAATCAAAGCCCAGCGGGGACTACACACATAAGCAATTGTCTTCTCATGTCTCACGGACAGAAACTTTTCTTTCCACTTGCGGGAGGCAAGGCGCCCTGCTGACATGGCATCTTTCCGAAGGCGGTTTTAACGTGTGTTGGGGAAGTGGTGCTGGTGTTGTGTTTTTCGTCCCTCCAAGAACCTGCGGGGAGGTAGAGTGTAGCTCCCTCTGCTGAGATCTTGCACACCCACCCACCATGAGCCAATTGGAAAAAATGCGCGTGCGAATGGGGAGCCGGTTTGCGGCTCTGCAAGAACGAGAGGAGCGGTGGCCACAGAAAGGTGTGAGATTGTCACCCGCAGGACGTCAGGAGTCAATGGTGCTGCAAATAAATACAGGTTTCTTGCATGCTAACACTCTACAAGGATCTGAACTACTAACGGTCAAAGCAAATTGGCAACAGATAAGAGCCAATGGGATTCAAGGTGGGCGGGGTTTAGATCTCTTGTGGGTGTGAAAAGGCTCAAGACTGATGACGTGTTTGACCCTTCCCTCTGGCTCAGCCTGGTCATCTCCTACGGAGGTTTCTTTTTGGGTGTGTGTATGAGTGTGATTGATTGATTATGTGCCATCAAGTTGTTATTGACTTCCAGTGACCACAAAGTTACTCAGGGAGTCCTCCACTTAGTCTGGGCAACTGGATGGAGCTGAGTATTTACTGGCCAGATGCCCTTCCTGTTGCCAATGTGGAGTTTTGTTCAGCAGATACATTCTCATTCAATCACAAAATTCAGAAGCGGTCTCCATGAGGAAACGAAAGCCATTGTCTATCCACTGTAGGATGAAGTCCTCTTCCGTGTGTTTCCAACCCTTACGGTCCTGAGGTTTCTTTTGGCAATTGCACCCACCATGCTTGCTGACGTCATCAATCCATCTTGATTTAGGTCTCTTTCGTGGTCGCTTTTGATCAAATGGGATCCATTCTTTTTTGACAGATGAACAGAGTTGGAAGGGACCTTGTCGGTCACATAGTCCCAAGCAGGAGACCCTACACCATTTCTGAAAGCCTCCAGGGATGAAGCTCCCACAATCTCTGAAGGCAACTTCTGTTCCGTTGCTTGATTGTTCTGTCAGGAAATTCCTCCTTATTTCCAGGTTGAATCTCTCCCTTATTCAGTTTCCATCCATTATTCCTTGTCTGGCCTTCGGGTCCTTTGGGAAATAGCTTGACCCACTCCTCTCTGGGGCAGCCCCTCAAGTATTGGAAGACTGCTGTCATGTCTCCCCCTGGTCTTCAATAATATAGGCATACCTAGTTCTCTCAACAGTTCATCATACAATGTTTGCCTCCAGATCCCTTAATCTAACAGATCTAACAGATTAACAGAGCTGGAAGGGACCCTGTAGGCCATCTAGTCCAAACCCCCTCATCCAAGCAGGAGACCCTACACCGTTTCTGACAGATGGCTGTCCAGTCTCTTCTCGGAAGCCTCCAGGGATGAATGATTCTATGACTGCCTTGGCCCACCTGCCTTCAGTTCTTCTTGCTGTGTGACCATCTCGTGCCCATTTCAATTCTTTTACCCTCTTGATGATAATCGTATATTTTCGTTTGTTTTCTAGTCCACATGCGGGTCTTTCTATCTTATGATGCCGAGCGCACTATCTTGCCAAGCGAATATTGGAGTGTACGTACCTCCCCCACCAGGTTTTTCCACCGCCATCGGTTGTCCCGTTGCAAAAAAACACAACAAGCAGTTTATTTTCCTCACATTATTGGGCCTGCAACATCTCTGCCTTCTGAGAAGATTGCACAGAGACCTTCTCGGCAGGTTTCCTAAAAAGCAGAGTCTTTTGGGGGGTAGGTTTGGGCAAAACACTACAATTT
>JANHFL010003984.1:8557-18959 GCA_032468155.1 Oxyrhabdium leporinum | reverse complement strand
AATAGAATAGAATAGAATAGAATAGAATAGAATAGAATAGAATAGAATAGAATAGAATAGAATAGAATTTTTTATTGTCCAAATATGATTAGACACACAAAGAATTCGTCTCCGGTGCATAAACTCTCAGTGTACATACACCAATAGTGATAGATGATTATCGTAGTCATTGTAAAAATACATTTATCATAAAACATTAGAGACAACACTTTATGATAGTCGTGGATACTAAATAAGTCATCCATGTACATCATACTAGGGTCCTAAGTAAACAATATAAATCGTAAGGTGCAAGGCACAAAGTTATAGCCATAAGAGAAGATGGGAATGATGATGCTACTACTGACTTTCTAGATATTGCCGAAAGTGTCCCAGAGTGGATTTTCGTAGGGGCCACATGGCAGGAAGAACTTGTCTTTGGTCATCTCATCCATGCCGAACGGCAAAGAAAGTTACTACTCATTATTCTGTTTTGCCTGAAGGCAGGCTTAGCCAGTTTACTGGCGGAATAAATAGAGCCGTGACATCTGACACGCTCCTGAGGAATTGAAGTTTTTTCACCTTGGACGAGCTCGGTATAATCGGGAAGTTGGCAGGTAGATTTACAAAAGGCTTCCTGGAAGACCGTCTAACTTTTTAATTCATGTTACAACACCGGTTGAGTAATAACTATACCTTTCTGTTTGCATCATTTTCCGTTTGCTGCGATTCGAAACGGTACCCGGAAAATGAAATCCATTGTTGTCGTTTTTTGTCACTGCCAAAATTAAAATTGAGAAGCAAGCCTATATAGATTATCTTCCCCGAATTCTCTATTCCGGACAAGTTGCCGTACAAACCGCATACAGGTAGTCCTCGACTTATGACCACAACTGAGCCCCAGATTTCTGTCACTAAAGGAGACATTGGTTAGGCGAGTTTTGCCCCCATTTTACGGCCGTTCCCGCTATAGTTTGTCAAACGAATTGTTGCAGTTGTTAAAGTTAGTCACGCGGTCGTTAAGCGAATCTGGCTTCCCCATTGACTTTGCTGGTCAGAAGGTGTCAAAAGGGGGATCACGTGACCCTGGGACACTGCGACCGTCATAAATAGGAACCAGTGGCCAAGCGTTCTGAATCTTGATCGCGTGATGCTGCGATGGTCAGAAGTGTGAAAACCGGCCGTAAGTCACTCTTCTCAGTGCTGTTGTTGCTTCGAAGGGTCACCAATTGAACTGTTGTAAGTCGAGGGCTACCTGTGATTTCTTGTGAGTGTTGATCTCTCAACTCTTATACACTCCCATCTTTTGGATATGACTTGTTGTTCAGTCGCTAAGTTGTGTCCGGCTCTTCATGACCTCATGGACCATAACACGCCACACACCCTTGTCCTCCACTGCCTCCCAGAGTTGGCCCAAATTCACGTTCATCGCTTTGAGGACACCCTCTAACCATCTCATCCTCTGATGTCCCCTTCTTCTTTTGCCTTCCATCTTTCCCAACATCAGGCTCTTGTCCAAGGGGTCTTCTCATTAGATGGCCAAGGTATTTCAGCTTCAGCTTCAGGATCTGTCCTTCCAAAGAACAACCGGGGTTGAATTCCTTGAGGACCGACTGATCGGATCTCCTGGCTGTCCGAGGGAGTCTTCTCCAACCCCACCATTCAAAAGCATCAACTCTTTGGCGCTCAACCTCCCTTATGGTCCAACTCTCACTCTTGAGAAAACCAAAGCTTTGACAATATGACCCTTTCTCAGCAAGGTTTTGGATATACCGTTTCCCCTAAGAGAAAGTCAAAGGGTTTGAGGGAGTAGGTGCCATTCCGTGAGACCGCCATTATTCATGGCTGCCTAGACAAATGATCACCCTCGTGATCTCCCTCTAATACAGGTAGTCCTCAACTCACAACAGTTTGTTTAGTGACTATTCAATGTCACAGCTGCATTGAAGAAGGTGAGTTAGGACGTTTTCCACAGTGATGACCTTCGTAGCATCCCCAGGGACACATGATCAAAATTCAGATGTTTGGCCACTGCTTCATATTTATGACTGCGGCAGTGCCCCTGGGCCACGTGATCCCCCTTTGTGACCCTCTGACAAGCCAAGTCAATGGGGAAGCCCCCATAACCCCTGTGCTCCTCACTTTACAACCGCAGTGATTCACTTAACAAGGGAGGCAGGGAAGGTCGTAACTGGGGCAAAATTCACTTAACAAACGTCTCACTCAGCAAGAGAAATTTTGAGCTCTCTTGTGGCCGTAAGTGGAGGACCACCAGTAATAACATCTGGCTCTTCCAAGGCCTTTCTAGCAACCTCCTCAATCCAGTCTATCCACCTGTTCTCTCAACCTTGCCAAACGTAGTCATACATTTTATTTTATTTTCTTATCGATCATCTACATGCATCACAACAGTACTTCAGTTCTTGCTTGCTCATCATAAACTCGGGGAAGCTGCCAATCTTGACTTCCTTCGGGACTGATTGATTGGATAAGCTTGCAGACTGCGCTGCTTTTATCAACCGCCTTCAAATCCATAACTTAAAGGCCGTGAGCTCCTTTCTCTGCACTCTTTCCCAAGGTGCAGTCACTGCTAGGAAAACAAAACAACAAAAAACACTATTGCTTTAGCTAGCCTATTCCTTGTCACGGCAGAGCTACCTTCATTCTTCATGATTTTCTCTCGGTCTGATGCTGCTTTCTGTCATAGGGTTAATGTCCTTTTTCTTCTATCCGTTTTTATCTGCCCTTAAAGTTCAAAAAAGAAAAAAAAAGCAATATTGCTATCTTCACTTTTAAGCACGCTGACTGACATTACATTCGCCTTTGCAATATTGAAGATTAGCTAAGATTTTCCCTTTCCCTATTGGGTTCCTCCGAATACGATATAATATATTCATATCATTATTCTTGGCACCCTTTTCTTGAACTATTACCATCTGGCAGACGGTACAGGAAAATAAAAACAAGGACAAACAGGCTGAAAAAAGTAGCTTCTATCTCAGAGCAGTAACGATATTGAATTCTACTGCATAGTGCAATATGATTGCAATATTGAATTGTATCGAATATAATATTCAATATATAAGTTACAATATTCAATTGTATCGAATGGGAAAGAGGTGTATTTGTGTTTTCTTTTTATACTTAACCATGTACACCAAAGATGGCATTTAATTCCCTTGTACGAGGTGCAATGACAATAACGTAAACTAACCAACTAACTAATGAACAACATAATCTAATATTTTTAGCTAAGCCAATGATGTAGCTTGTTTGTCTCAAACGTTTCAGGGTTTGATTTCCAGTTTTGATCCCAACTATTCCACACACACCCCTCCCGATTCTGCTATTCTAACTTTGCTCTAAAAATTAGAGAATAGGTTTTCTTCCACTTCCTTCGTTCCTCTGAATCATTCTAATTTCTGCTCCCCCCCCACCCCACCGGCCAAGAATGGTTGTTTGTACATTGCAAACATTTCTCAGGGGAATACACAGGTGTGATGAAAACCCATTACCCTTAATATGCTCCGTGTTCTGGCAAGACTGACCTTGCTCTCATCAATAAAGCAAAAGTATGCCTCTTCCTTACATTATCTTGGTTTCTTTATTACCCACCTTATGTTAGCTATCTGATCTCTTTTAAAGACCAACCCGTTCATGACGGTGTGCTTCTACCTCTTCTGTATGCCTCTATTCTTCCCAGTAATATGTTAAATAAAACTTTTGCTTGCAGGAGGAATTAATCCAATACTCCAGTAATTGGCAGTTCATCGCACCTTCATTGGTACATCTCTTAGCTCCCTTTCCCAATCTCTAGGGTAAACAGTCGCTTTCATATTCGATGACGTAGAGCTTTTAGCATTTTTAAATACCTCTTCTTCCGCAGCTTTAAATGGATTAGTCGGTTGCAGTCATTCTGTCTTGCAACATAAAACACCACTTAAGAACTAGATGCCCAAATGGTGCAGTGCAGAAATAAAACGCAAGATGCAGGGTGTCTTTGACTTACAACAGTTCTGTTTAGCGACCGTTCAAAGTTACAATGAATGGTTATTAAATGAAAGGCTGTACGTCCAGGGCTACTTGCACTTAATCAGATCCAAGATGATACTCTAAGCTGGTTGGATATTCAGATTCCGTCTCCTGGATCTAATGGTGTTGGGGAGTAGAATTAATTTGTTTTTCCAGTCACCAAGATTTGCTGGAATGGAACCTCCTCCCCCCCACCCCCGAATGCAGCAGCTTATCAAATGGGGCTCCCCAATCTTCTCCATTTTTTAACTGACTGCTGATCTGTTTCCTCTTCTGCCTCAGTCCTACTGGACTTGGTTCCTGAGCCTCTTCTCTCTTTGCAAATGTGTTTGTCACTCCAAAAATCCACCAGGGAAGGGTTTGAGTGTGGCCTTTCCATCTGCCCCTAGCATCCTGGAAAGAAGATAACATGGCAACAGGTTGGTGACTCTTTTCTCTCTGGCTGGGAGACTGCTGAAAATGAAAATAATAGATAGATAACCTTTATTGTCATCCCACCCCCAACCTCCAGTGGGACTCTGGCACACATTAAAAATGAAATTCTGCTGCCTGCTCTCAAAAGTGCACACATACATAACACGCATATAGATATTGTTCTGATCCAGCCTCCCGAAACATGACAAATCCTCTGTAGTTGAAGCAATGATTCCTTTATTACGAGCGCCAACAACCCTGGCAAAAAGCTTCTCTCTCACTGCGGGCTAACTAACAAGTCTGTCTGTCTGGGAGATGAATAGTTGTATGCCACATCTATTCATCTCTTCCCCCTGCCTTTTATCCCCAGAGCTGGGGTGGGGATTCGCTAGCAGCGGTGGCTCTATTGTCCCAAGGACCGGCCCATAGATTTCCACTGCTCTCTTCTCCTCTGCCTTCTGCGCATCTGTTCATCAGGCACTGGACCCAGCTGTTCCTCCTCTTCCTCATCAGCCACCTCCAGAGCTGGGGGCTGTTGACTCTCCATCTCATGACTGATAGATGGCCCAGGCTCCGTTTCTGTACTCTGTCATTCTCTGCCAGCTCCATCCCCTCTTCCCCCTTGAAGCTCTCAGGCTGCCTTGATGCTGACCCTGACTCCCACGCCTCCTCCTCCTCTGATTCAGCTGCTGGAGGGGCCGGAGGCCGACAGGCCACAATACAGGCTGCCCCCAAAGCCTTGAGGACTGCAAGCAGCTTTGGGACTTCTGATCACCTTCCACGCATTTGGGAGATAAGAGTAGGGGTGGGGGGAGAATCCATTTCTTGCCACTCCTCTCAGTCCCTCAACAAAAAGCCCTCCACTTGATCAGATCCAGGAGAGCACAATCTTTTGTTTGGCCTTGTGTTTCTTCAGCCTGGGCTAGATAAGAACACCGGTACCGATAAGCGCCTGGATGCTGCTAAATGACATTGCCAGCTATCAGCCGAAGAGTCCTTTGCTTTTCATCTCCAAGTAAAGAGCTCTGGGGAAGAATAACCGCTCACTTGAATCTTTGGGCCATTCACTGATGCCCTCATGCAAATTCTGAATTCAGTCTGAAGGCGCTCGTGGCTCTCTCTTTTAAGGCCGGTGCTTACCAACAAATCGCTCTTGAAATAACATTTCTGCTCGCCACTATTGTCTCCTACGTGCATTGAGTTTGGGGACACGTCGTTTCCTTCTAAAGCAGGTTTTGCTTGAAATTGATCTTATGGTCCCAAGTCTGTTGCCTCTTCCATGGATCCCAGGAACATGGACCACCGACCTGCTGTAACTACCCAGACCTATGAACACACGAGCGACGGACGGGCACCAATGGAATGCAAGACCTATGAGCCCTAGGTGAGTCCAAAAAAGGGCTGTGAAAATACCTACAGACCCCTCACATCCTGGACATAGATTGTTTCAACTTCTACCCTCAAAACCATGTTATGGGGCACTGCATGTCAGAACAACTAGACACAAGGACTCTCCCCCCCCCCCCCCGGCAATGTCATCACTCTGCTAAATAACTAATTCCCACAACACTGTCAAACTATTTGGTAAGGCTGTATTACTATTATTCTTCTCATCCGTCCTGTTACCTATCTCCTTTTCTACTTACGACTATAACTTTGTTGCTTGTATCTTTGCAATTTATATTGTTTTATTTAGTTTCCTAGTATGATTTATGTTGATTGCTTACTTAGTATTCTATGACTATCACTACGTGTTGTATCTTATGATTTAGGATGAATGTATTTTTACGATGACGATAGTGATTTATCACTTATAACTTTTATCTACCCGGAGGACGTCTGCACTGAAGACAAATTCCTTGTGTGTCCAATCACACTTGGCCAATAAGGAATTCTATGTAGATAAGGCACCGAGTTTCTGTTTAGGCCAAATAATCTCAGTTAGGACACTGGAGAGTTAGTTTGCAATCTTTTATAACAAAATACAAACCCATCTTTTTTCTGGAAAGCAGTTTTAGAGTTTTACCTCTGGGAGATGCTCCTGCACACTATCAGAGGCCGGGTTTTCTAGCAGGCAATCTGTAGGGGCACCCTAAGGGCATCCTTTAAAATAAACAGAAATTCTCTAAAAGCAGTTGCTGTACAGATAGTCCTCGATTTACGACCACAATTGAGGCCAACATTGTTGTCGCTAAGTGAGATGGTTGTTAAGTGAATGTTGTCCTGTTTTACGACCTGTCTTGCCACAGTTATTAAGTGAATCACTGCAGTAGTTACATTAGCAACACCGTTGTTAAGTGAATCTGGCTTGCCCATTGACTTCGCTCGTCAGAAGGACGCAAAAGGGGATCACGTGACCCCCGGGGCAATGCAACCGTCGTAACTGTGAGTCAGTGACCAAGTGTCTGAACTTTGATCACTTGACCATGGGAATGCTGCAACGGTCTTAAGTGTGAAAAACAGCCGTAAGTCACTTTTTGAGTGCTATTGTAACTTCGAACGGTCACTAAATGAACTGTTGTAAGTCGAGGGCGACCTGTATTTGACAAAATGGTATAAACAGTGCACAAAGTTAGCACCCACCCCTTTCCTAGAAGAATGAAATATTTTGGGAAATACTGAAAAAGGCAGAATATTATATTTCCCGAAAGGAGAAACACGCTCTGAGCCAGCCTATCCACAAGACAAAAGACCTTCAGCTCCAGGGTGATGGGATTAAGACATGCCCTTCAGGGCATAATAGGACCATTTAGCAGAAAACACAGAGCCCACTGCATTGCACAATCTCCTAAGGACATTGCATTACCCAGCAAACTTCAACCAAACCTGGGAGCTCGGACAAACATGACCCCGTAGGAATCTGACAGCAGCCAATAGAACACATGTTGTTGCACAGGAACAGGGAGCTCAAGTGCAAAGCCCAAGAGAAGGTCTAAAAACCCACCACTCTCCACTCCATGCGGTCAGCTGCCCAGGACCTCAAACCCAGGTGGCTCTGCTTCATCATTAAACCGTCCTTCTAATCAGCCTCCGTGTTTCCAGTATTTTCCTCCCAGCTTGGAACTGAACCAGACGGGTATTTCTTCCAACAGCAGTAATAAGGGTTGGTCCCAGCTGCCTTGTTGCTGGAGATGCAACTCAGGAGTTGAGGATTTTACTCATCTGGTTTAGGTGTCTTATTGGTGCCATCTCTGGAGCTGATCTTAAAAAGGATTGTCAATGTGTCTGTGAACTGATTGCTGTGTGTTAAAAATGCATATATTCCCCAATAAGTGGAATCTATCAAGACATCAAGAACATCCCTTCTTTCTTTCAGTGGCTGACCTAGATACTGCAATAGCTAAGGCTTAAGTAGCTCACCTAGATTATTGCCAATTTGGCTCAGTATAAGTCTTCACAGTCAACTAATAAAATAATCTTTGCATAAAATGTTCAATCTGCATAATGCATTCTGCTCACAGAATGAACTCCATGAATTTGAAAGAGGCTTTTTCCTTAGCTCGGCTGCCTCTTTTCATTTTAAAAGCTTTGCTGTAAACCATTATCTACACATATAAACTATACCCAGGAATCACAGTACAGGCCCCAGACCTTCTATTATCATCACAGAATGGAAGAACTGAAAAATGAAAGCAAGATAAAATGATTTTTAAAATGAATTCAGCGCAAGTGGAGTTTAAATCAATTTTTAAAGGGCTTTTTTTAAAAAAATTTGCACTCTGCTTTTAAGCATGTATGTTTGCTTCAAAAGACACCCCTTTACGAGCACCGAAAACAAGAAGTAAAATAATAGTATAATTAAACTACATAAGCAATTATTTATTACTGCCAATAAGCCCTTGGTTCATGAGTATCCCAACAAACTGACCCATAGATTATAGGTGTTTCTGTGAAGATTATATAAGTAATTCTCAACTTAAAACAGCTCATTTAGTGACTGTTCAAAGCTATAACATTTATGAAAAAGTGACCTAAGTTTTTCACACTTATGAATATTACAGCATTCCCATGATCAAAATTCAGACACTTGCCCAGACTCACAGTTATGACGACTGCCGTGTCCCAGGGTCACGCGATCCCCTTTTGCCACCTTCTGACAAGCGAAGTCAAGGGGCAAGCCAGATTCACTTAACAACGGCATTACTAACATAACTACTGCAGCGATTCGCTTAACAACTGTGGCAGGACAGGTCGTAAAACAGGGCAAAATTCACTTAACAGCTATCTCAAAATATTCATGACGGTTGCATTGTCCCAGGGTCACGCGATCCTCTTTCGGGCCCTTCTGACAAGCAAAGTCAAAGGGGAAAAGCCAGATTCACTTAATAAGCGTGTTACTAACTGAACAACTGCAGTGATTCACTTAACAAAAAATGGCATTTACTTCCAGTTTTTGGCAAAACCATGCCCATAGCAAGCCATCGATTCGTGGTGGTGGCGAATATTTGTAGCTCGGGTGGAGGATGCGGGTGGAGGTTGGTTTCCTGAGCTTGTGGGTTGGTTTTCAAAAGTTTATTTGCTTAACAACTGTGGCATCTGCTTACAAATTGCCACAAAAAAAGGTCATAAAATCAAATATTGACCAAATTTACAACTGTCATGAGCTCCATTGTGGTCATAACTCAAGAACTGCCTGTACAGGCTTTTAACACCTTGGAAATTATATCTGAGTTGGAAGGGACCCTGGAGGTCTTCTAATCCACCCACCCACCCAGCTCAAGCAGGAGACCTTCTACCGTTTCAGACAAATGGTTGTCCAATCTCTTCTTAAAAACTTCCAGTTGGAGAATTCACAACTTCTGAAGGCAAGTTGTTCCACTCGTTCATTGTTCTCGCTGTCAGGAAATTTCTCCTTAGTTCTAGGTTGCTTCTCTCCTTGATTAGTTTCCATCCATTGTTTCTTGCCTTCCTTTCTGGTGCTTTGGAGAATAGATCGACCCCCCTCTTCTTTGTGGCAGCCCCTCAAATACTGAAATGCTGCTATCATGTCACCCCCTGCCCTTCTTTTCTCTAGACTGGCTATACACAATGCCTGCCACTTTATATTATTTTAGCAACCTGACGTGTATTTGATGGGTTCATTTATCTACATTTTTTTTCACCACGATTTGACCCTAAAAGAGAGCCAGTAAAACTCTTCAAGTGAACAAAAAAAATAAATGACTGGTTGCTCTTAAGAGCTGATATAATAAGAACAGAAAGAAGCTCTAAAGAGGCCTGAAAACAGTTTCCTACTAGCACCATTCTGCATTACGTGCCCAGCAATATTTACTGTTCTATTTTGGCCTCTAGTCAAAGCAGAGAAGAGCTGGCTGCTTCTGCAATAAAAGCAAAACTGTGGAATGCATTTCACCAGAAGCAAAAGCAAAACAAAGATGTGCAGTAAGGACATTTCCAAATTACAGCCCTCAGATTCCACCCCTTTTCCCATTTCCACAGATAGCAAATTGATGGCTCCTCTAGCTGCAAGCCCTTAACAATTAAGAACAAGCCGTGATGTAGCTAAGATGGTGTAGACACTTTCTTATAGCACCCTATAACGCTTCGGAATTGGGCAAAGCAACAAAGCTCCGAAATAAGCATCCGTTGATGCTATTCCCAAGGGCCAAAAAAATCTTGTCTGGAACATTCCCGATTTCACGGTTTGAGGGCCTCCCACAAAACAATCTATGAAGCTGCAGCATAATGGCTCCGGCAAGAAAGCGACACAAATTCGAGACTCGCAATCTCGGCGAGGAAATAAAGTCAACAGAAACGAACGAGGCAGGCTTAATAGGGTGCAATGGGCCCCCTTGTTTTTATCCTACCTAACCGGCAATTTATTCTGCTATTATTTATATTTCTGTGCTCAAACGATAGGCAGTCTCGTTTCTTGCCTAGACTTGCATCCCACCAGTCACTGGATTGGTTGAGACCGTGGTCCTACCTGTGTCAACATGGCCTCGGTTCTGGTATTATTATTATTATTCCAACCCAC
>JANHFL010003982.1:462477-480009 GCA_032468155.1 Oxyrhabdium leporinum | reverse complement strand
CAGATATTGGAAGACTGCTCTCCTGTCTCCCCTGGTCCTTCTCTTCACTAGACTAGCCAGGCCCGGTTCCTGCAACCGTTTATCGTATATTTTAGCCTCCAGTCCCCTCATCATCCTGGTTGCTCTTCTCTGCACTCTTTTTAGAGTCTCAACATCTTTTTTATATTGTGGCAACCAAAAGTGGGGGCAGTATTCCAAGTATGATCTTACCAAGGCATTATAGAGTGGTATTATGACCGCCATCAAAACCCATTAAAGAACCAGATGTTGAGGCACACATGTGACATGTGGAAGCCCACATGTTTATGAAGATTAAACTTAGCGTGTTGCATGAAGACAGCCTCTGAATTTTACTTCAGGTCAAAATAGATTGGATATAGGTAAGACCTTTTTTTTCCCCATGCTTGCTTGTTTAAGTTCTGTTGGAAATCTCAGCACATTTTAGCTGAGAGGCTTTGTTCAAACCCAATCTGGGCATTTAGGATAGTTCATTTTTAGTATAAGAGGGCACAATGGCTCAGTGGTTAAAGACCCTGAGCTTGTCAGCTGACAGCCCTGGTTTGAGACCCAAATGCCACGCGATGGGGTGAACTCCCATTACTTGTCTCAGCTTCTGCCCACCTAGCAGTTCAAAAGCATGCTAATGTGAGTAGATAAATAGGTACCACTTGGGTGGGAGGGTAACAGTGTTACATATGCCTCACATATAGTCATGCTGGCCCCATGATCATGGAAATGTTTTCGGACAATGCTGGCTTCCTTAAATAAGAAACCAAGATGGATACTACCCCCTAGAGTCTCATCCCTCTGGACAGGGGAAATCTTTACCTTTATGTGCTAGATAAACTCAGAAAAGTGGGTGAAAGTGAGTAAACTGGCATTTCAGATTAGTGTCAGGGACGTGCAGAGCTTTGATTCAAGCATAATTCAACTGACTGTCCCTTTTAAACTGGATCGTTAGCTCAAATAATCAGATTGAATGGGGTGCCATTGAGCGGATTGATCATTTGGTGGGTTTTCATGCATGCTTGCAAGCCGTATTAATCAAACTGATGTTGGATTAGCTCCATTCATTAATCAAAGAGTTGAACCAACTCCATTCAAGACATTGAATTGATCATTCAAACCAGATTGCATAACCTTGGTCCCTCTGCCCTGCGGAATGCAGTTATATGCAGAAGTTTTAGATTAGATTAAAATAGATTAGATTAACAGAGTTTGAAGGGACCTTGTAGGTCATCCAGTCCAACCCCCCACCCAAGCAGGAAACCCTACACCATTTCTGACAAATGGCAGTCCAATCTCTTCTTGAAAGTCTGAAGTGATGAAGCTCCCAAATGTCCGAAGGAAAGCCGTTCCACTGGTTGATTGTTCTCACCGTCAGAAAATAGTTATAGTTTGCAGATGCTTTGAGGAGACATGGATGTGGGCAACCACATTTAGACAATTACTTTATTTATCACTACTAATATTTATGAACCACTTGAAGTTGTCAAATATCCTATTATGTATGCTTTAAAAGCCCTATGTATACTTTGCTTCTCTGTCACTCCCACTCCTCAACTTTTCCTTCAGCCATCACTAGTATATTCCTTATATTTCTGCTCCTAGTATGAATTGCTGCTTTCATGAATGATGCATACACAAAACAAATTACAGGCTTGCAAAAAGCATTGAGGATCAAAAGGAAACAGAGGGAGAAAAGCTCTCAAAGCAGACAACTGCATAACCGAGTCAACATTCAAAAGGAGAAGTAACTGGGCAGATTAAATGCACAAATTAATGTTATAATTATGACAAATTGAGAAACAACTTATATTTTCCTCAGCCTCAAGATGAAGCAGTGCAACCTGCTAGTACCTGACTATCTAAAATGGCCATATTCACAAAGAAACTGCATTCTCACTGTTGAATATGCGAATCATATGACATTAGAATTAAAATAGGAGTTTTTTCGTTATAGAATTGAAGAAAAGAAAAATTGTTTGTCCTTAATATAGATGGTCCTCGACTTATGACCACAACTGAGCCTAACATTTATGTTGCTAATTAGTTTTGTCCCATTTTATGACTTTTCTTGCCACTTTGTTAAGTGCATCATTGCAATTGTTAAGTTAGTAACACGGTTATTAAGTGAATCTGTCTTCTCCTTTGACTTGGCTTGTCAGAAGTTGACAAAAGCTGATCACATGATGCCAGGATACTGCAACCATCATAAATATGAACCAATTGCCAAGCATCTGAATTTTGATCATAGGAGCATGGGGATCCTGCAACTGTCGTAAGTGTGAAAAGGGTCATAAGTCACTTTTTTCAGTGCTGTGATAACTTTGCCCCGTCAGTTAAAAAAACAACCAAGCTCGGAGATCACAGAGGACCCCATAGACTCTCTTCTCTCAGTACAACTAAAGTTTGCTTGCCATTCTAAGTCAATACCACTAGTGGACCTTGAGAGAATTGATTGTTTCAGTGCACAGAGCACAAGATTAGGAAATAAGAGGTGGGAATTCAGTTCCCACTGGAGAAAAGAGGAAAATATGCTTCTGCTTCACATTTTGTATGGCAGGACGAGAGAAGTCTTGTCAGGAACAAGAACAAAGGATCTCCCAGGACAATAAATACAGCAGAAGCAGGAAATCTGCCATGTAGGTGGTTGGGCACTGGGGTGAAAAATGTGCTATGGGAAGATAAGGAGATGTAGAGAAGATTATTTGAATCCCGCCACCTATTTTCACTCTAGAAAATTTAGAGCAGATAAATCCACACTGAATTTTCTCTGAATGAAAATCTGAGAACTGGAACGGATAGCAGGGACAAAAAAAGATGAAAATTTAGATTTTTATTAACCAAATGAAAAATGAGGCAGGAATAATATTTGCCGGTGAAATAGAGCATCTGCTCTATCCATTGCACGCTTCCAACACATATGTTATTAAAAATAAATAAGCTAAATTCCGATGTGAGTCCCTATTGAACTCCTAGGAGCAGCATGGAATAAAGACATCTCAGAATTTGGCCCAAAGGCTTCTTGATAGAGAGACGCTTTTTGTCATGCATTATTCAAGATCTGCATTATTCCAAGCCCCCAAAAGGTAATGCACTGATTTATTTACACAGTGGGTGCTATAACAGGATGAAATTCATGATTTGTGGTTTGCTTGCAAGAGCTTCTTTCAAAACATAGCGAGACAGACTGCACTAAAAAACATTTGCATGGCCAAAGCAAAAGCTGGGACATTACAGATGGCGGTAGAAACCCATTCCCCATTTTTTTTCCAGGGCCATTTCATAACAAAGGGCTGTGACCAAAAAGGATTCAAGCAAAAAAAGAAAAAGAAAAAAAAAAGAAACTGTTCGTTTCTACATTTGCTTGTTGTTGCTTTTGCTACAGCATTGTATTAAAAGTACTAAAATGCCAGGAGTATCTTCCAAAGGATAAAAATGAGGCACCTCAACTGGTCCGAACGCTTATCTTACCAGCTGGCAGCTCATAGCATCAAAAGCCCAGAAGAGAAGCATGAAATTCTCTTGACTTTGGAGCTGTTGTCTGAAGTCTTAAAACACTGGGCTTATCAAACACCAATGTTTATGTATTAAAATGATATGCCCCTCACTCTGAGAAGCCATTGCACATTCTATATGCAGAATTGGTTGACCTTCTGAAAGATAATTTTGCCTTCTGCTCTCAGAAGTCTGTTCTGTTTTTAAGAGACCATGAAGACAAAAGGGCTTTCTTTTTTCTTTTTTTCCCCTGGCAAAAACACATAAATCTGCCATGTCTCATGATGTTGCTTTCATCAGGAATCCATCTTGTGAGTGAAACTGGCTTAAATCATCCTTTTCTGTTCTACCATTACAGTAGTGCTTCCCTCTTCTTCTAACACCATCTAAGGGCAGCCTCAAAGAATGCCAAGTCTTTTGGTATCACCTCTTACCTTGGAGAGAAGTCAGGTAACAGTAATAGCTTGGAGCAGAAGCAGTGAAAGGATGATACGGGTCAGCAATGGAGACAGTGAATTCCATGCGAGTGTCGTTTTCAAGGTTGGGTGGATAATATTTCAGCTCAGCAGTGATACTTCAGCTCGGACAAGTCCCATAAAAAGCATACAGAATATTTGCCTGAGCTTCAGTGATTTCTGAACTGTATGAATTGGATGACGTAGAAGATGGTTTAGATCAGGAATGTCCAATCTTGACTGGCTGGGAAATTCTGGGAGTTGAAGTCCACAAGTCTTAAAGTTGCCAAAGTTGGACATTCCCCTGGTTTAGAAGATCATCTTATTTGTGGAATGCAAGATGAATTCTTCTAGTGTCGTTTCCTCCCTGAATCAAAAATGCCCCCCTTCTTAGCTCAGTAACGGGATATACAATCGCTACTGAAGTAGCATGACACAGAATGTAAGGAAAATATTTCTTGCATAATCCACTTATCATGCACTGGCTGTAGCCATGATTGTACCATATCAGGACTGCCTTAGATGGCAGAAAAATTCCAGCTGCACAACTGTACGAGTGAATCTTGTGATCAAGATTCATGGAAAATTGGATCATTGTATCATGCAATATGTTCTTCAACCCGACATGCACATTAGTTGGGTTACAGCCATTGTCCCAATCATGAAATATCTGCATTTCCAGAGATTATAAAGACATCATAAAAAACTCATTCAAGAAAGAACTATATCCTCTGCCTGCTATAAATCAGGGACTATCCACCTGTGAGATTTAGTTCTCACATAGTAAGTAAAAAACAATATGGTAACAAATCTGACAGCTGAAAAACAGCAAAGGATAGATGGAGGCCTGTCAGTGCACTAAACAGACAAGAGCAAGCAATCTGTTACATGGGACATAAAGGAAAAGAAACTCAGGATCTGAACATTGTTGTTTTATATGGGACTTTCTATGGAAATCGTAATAATTGTTGAAAGTCTTTAGTTACGGTTGCCTTACTAGCTGTACTGTACTAATTGTTAATTGTTGGTTCGTGACATAGTGAGCCAGATGTTCAGACTCGATTTGGCATTTCTGACTGCTTATCAAATTCTTCTCAAGGACCTGGGATAAGCAGATGTGGATGTTTGATGGCATTAAAGGTATTGTCGCAGAATGTAAGCTGTTCCAAGTAAAGCTGCCTTTTGCAATGGACTGATGTTGAATTTATGTTTTGCCACATGTTCAGTATGGACTTGGCACTTTTATGCACAACTGAGTCTTTTCCAAGGACTTGGGATAGACAAATGTTGATGTTTCACAGTGCTATTAGTAAAAGTATTATGAAAGTATTGGAGTTCTTGTGAGCTCGCTTAAGGAATTCCAGTCCAGACTGTTGGGTGAAGCCTGATTTTTGCCAGATTTAACTTGAACTCAAGCTTACTAGCAATTGCTTATGGACCAGAAAGCCAGAGATCTATACATGGGTATCCAGAGCTAGCTTCTGTGGCACTACACAGCTAATGTTGGACCCAAATACCTAGGTCACAGGCTTTGTATTAATACATCATGACACACATATCCACATATTCCCCCTGCAGATTCCTATGGATATATGAACTATACATGTATACATGGAGGAACTTTTCAGATTAGGCATCTACCATCATGCATACTTTTGGCACATAGGATATTCCAAAATTTCACAGAAATCTTCTTAGCAGGAATTTCAGGCATCTAGCTTGATGTTATTTTTTTGCATTGTAAGTCCATCTGATGAAAAACTCACCAAGTGATTTGAAGAAACTTTGACAATGCAAGAATTCGAATGAAAAAGCATCAGTTGCAAAATTCTTGTATGATTTTCCTGAGATATAAACACGAGAAGGCAAGGTGAAGGCCATACAGGAGATCTCCAATGTATACAATATATTAAAATTGTCCTTGCTTTATTGGCTCTTTATACAATTTGGTGAACAAAGCAGTAAACTAAAGGTGTTCTCATCAGCACAAAGAAAGCTTTCCAGTCTGTCAAGGAATAGTTAACTTCTGATTCATTGTGATGAGCAAAAACCATTTTCTCTTCAATGTAGTACCTCCCCATTTCAACAAGGGGCTGTTCTTGACACCAGAAAGCACAAATGTACCAATTAACTTCTAATCTCAAACAATAATCTTCCTTGAGAAGAACTGTGCATAGATGAATAAGGAACCTTTGACATAATTACAGCCACATGGGCGTGCTTTGTAAATACAAATAGATCATAGACTCCTTTTTGAAGTTGAATGGAAATTCATCTCTCATTTTCTCCCCCCAAGTGTAGTATTGGAACACCAAGTTCCAAATCTATTTCTATGCAGTTTGTAACAAACCCTGCCAAATCACTGTCAGGGCTGATATACTGAATCAGTTACCATTTCAGATACTAGATTGTTCTCATGCTTCAATCCACATTAGATCCTGCATCCTGTTCTAGATTCCATTCCAATAGCAAAAATAACCACAAAAGTCCCTGATTTAGCATGTGTCCAAAGCAGGGACTGAGAGGCTAATCAATAGGCTGGTGATAAAGTTTGGGCCTTATTTGTCACAGCAACAAGAACTGTCTGCCCACAGAGTTGTCTGCTTTGAGGAAATAGGGTTGTAATTTCCTAATCATCAGATCATGGCAACATTACATGTGTCAGACTCAAATAATGTAAGAGTTGTGTCTAGTGGCACGGTGGGGAAAATGACACAGAAAGAACTGCGGGTTAGTGTGATATCTAGTGAGCTATGAATCACAAATCAACCAAGCACCAGTTTTTCTATAGGAAAGAATCTAAAAGGCACTACTCATGCATCCATACGCATATTGCTAATTAGATAAAAACCTCCTCCTCCCATCCTCCTCCTCCTCCTCCTCCTCCTCCTCCACTCTTTGAAATATGAAGTAAGTAGGAAAAAATAGTAAAACCCAAAAAAGTAAGAAAAAATAGCAAGATGATACAAAAAGGGCTGCTGCATTTGAATTCCTAAAGTTAAAAAATGAAAATTAAATTATCCACCGTTTCCCTTCCATTTCAATCCCCAACCATGGGCCACAGTTTAGATATTTGAACTTCGTATCAAACATTAGCAATTGGTGTTTAGTTTCTGTTTGAGTACTAAAAACCCTATTCCAGATGTCTTAATCTGTCTTGCTCAGTGGAAGGGAGTCATACTTCCTTGAACATAGTTAAACCTCTGGTGTGGATATATGTTGTTAATTTTGTCATTGCATCATATTCTCCAATTTTAGTCTCTCAGGCTGATATTATGGGCAAGCTATCTCCTTTCTAATGTTGTGCTAGGTTTATTCTTGCTGCAGTCCACGTGTATGTTAGTAAATTACATTACTTTTTATTTAGGTTTTCTGGAATTAAGCCTAATACAAATGTATGTGGTTTCAATTTCAAAGTTATTTTAGAGGATTTTTTAATTTTATTTTCTTACGCGTTTCTAATATTTTTGAATATTTTGTTTGCCTATCGGCATTTTCTGATTGCTTGAAGTCTTCATTATGCAGTGCACTTTCTAGCACCCACAATACCAGCCACTCATCCTTTGCTCTATCTAGTTGGTTGTTTGTCACTCACATAGAGAGTACCAGAAAATATTATATCTGAGAATAAAAGAGTATTCATTTATGGGCATTTCATTGGCTACATTGTCTTTTGCTGCAGAGGTTCAGACAAATGGGCAAGCCAACGTATAGTACAAAGAGATGCTGAAAAGAATTGTTGTAGAAGAATGGCCAACAGCAATTCTTGATTCCTCTTGGCTCAGCATCTGACGCAATGTCCTAGAACAGGACCCAGTCCAGCAACTGAGCTCCTTATGGGCCAACAATTTAAGACATGCTTTGTTACAGTTCTTATACTCTATTGAGTTATAATGATTCCTGGTAACAATGGATGACAGCTGTCCAAGCCATCCTCTCTCTCACTAGGTGAGACAATTCTTGCAAATGCATGCAGATACCATGTTAATTTTAGGAACACAAAGCTTAAGAAAGAAAAAGAGTTGGATTGAGTTCTAGCCTCTTCAAACTTTCATTCACTCTCTCCGCAGGAATCAGGTTTTGCTTGAAATTATGAAGCATCTCCCCAGGGGATGCATCTATTATGGTACACCTTACACTGCATCTTACACAGTTGGGAAAGCAGAACAATTCTAACAACCAGTGGTGTGATCACAGTTCTGTAACCTACATTTGAACAACTCCTTGAAAAGTCTCTAGCGACAGAGAACTTGTAGAAGAATATGAAATTGCCAATATATATTCAAACAGATTTATAACACCTTGAAAAAGGACTGTGCAAGGAGAACACCTAGTGTGTGAGAGGTGTCATCTTTGAGGCCTATAATGAAATCAGAACCTGTTTAAGGGCCTCAGTGGAAATGGAGTATTCCCAAATGAATGGATAATTATTCCTGAAGAGGGAGAAAGGAGTGTGCATTGAAAAGTAGGCTATATGTTAAAACACAATTCCATGAAGATTAAATCTTAGTAGTAGTTAGCATCGTCAAATTAGTAGTTAGCATAGTCAAATTAAACTGTGTTTATCCTCAGACATACGTGAAACTCTGAATACTTTCATTGTTGAAGGTAATGAAGGATGATAATTCATTGTAAAGATGTGTAATATTATTAGAATTATATAATTTTGTTAAATGATATAAATATGGTTAATATCAGTTTATTTGTATTGAAAGGTATGATACCCAAGTGCCACACTGTTCACACAATGATATGTTTGTAAAAAATAAAAAAAAAAATTATTAAAAAAAAGAATGAATACTTTCATGCAACCACAGGTTACAAAATACAAAACAACAGAGTTGGAAGGGAACTTGGAGATCTTCTAGTCCAACCTCCTGCTCAAGCAGATACTCTATACCATTCAAGACAAGTGGCTGTCCAGTGCCATCTTAAAATCCTCCAGTGATGGAGCACAACTTCTGAAGGCAAGCCATTCCACTGGTTAATTGTTCTTACTGTTAGGAAATTTCTCCTTAGTTAGAGGTTGTTTTTCTCCTTGATTAATTTCCATCCATTGTTTCTTGTCTTGCCTTCTGGTGCTTTGGAAAATAGGTTGACCCCCCCACCCCCTTTCTTTGTGGCAGCCCCTCAAATATTGGAACACTTCTGTAGTTCATGTCACCCCTAGTCCTTCTTTTCTCTAGACTACCCATAGCCAATTCCTGCACCCATTATACCATGCAAACTCCGAGAAATGTCTCTGGGCGTCCTCACTATTGGTTTCCCTGCCACCTACAGTACTTTCTAGGTAACTCATTGAGAAACACACACACACACACACACACACACACAATAAACATCCAGCAAGTGCCCTACCACCTGTCCTTGTCCTTGTCGTACCATGCTCGTCTCTGTGCCAAGGAAAACAAATTGCCTATTTTGCTCAGTTCGAGTTAGATAAAAGGCTATTGCGGAACCTTAATTTCTCCTTAGGTTATTTACATGAAGCTGATGAAAGGCTGAGAAAGCATTGTGGTTCTTTTACTCCAGCAGAAAGTGGGTTAAGATCAAGGGTTCAGTAAGCTAAGCCTTCCCCTTCATGAGAAACTACCATTCTGCTGCTCAGTTTTTAAAGCTGCATGCCACCATAGCAGAAATAAATAATAATAATAATTGACTAAGCTATAGAAGAACTACAGAAGCCCCACTAGGTCAATGGCCTGGGGCAATATAAGGGTAGTAAAGATGCCAGTTTGGCACAATTATCGTGGTCTCCAAGCTGAATGCGTTGTGCAGAGAATAGCTATATTTTTCTCAGATTGGGCACTGAAAGGACTGTCAGCTGTCCAGCTAGCAAATCCAAAAAGAGAATTCCTGGGACATTGTGCTTCCCAAAAGCAGAACTTTATTGAATATACTACATTGGCACAGAAGAAGTGAAACCAGCTCTGGGTTTCACACACACAAGCCAACATAGTTAAATTTACTTTTCCCCTTTGGCCATCTCGCTAAGTCCATTGCGTTGTCTAATTACATCTGATTCTTTTGTTGTGGGAACAGTCTGGATAGCTCAAATACCTGCATGATGTGACCTTGAGGCTCGGAACAGGCTCTCACAATCTACAGACGGAGTCTTGGCATTCCATTCCCACCCTGACATTCCAATCACCCCTCTCCCAATTGTTGTCAAGGTGAAAGAGCGAATCTCTCTTGACAAGGACAAATAATTAACAAATCATTGTAAGGATATAAAAATTAAAACTTCTTTTAAAGAAATCATCTTCTTTAACGAGCAGTACTTCTGCAGTAGTTTGTTTGCAATTCAAAATATATAACCCTACAGAATTATAACAATGGGAGGACATGAGAGCCATTGCTTGGTGCAGGATTTCCAATCAGCAAGAAACTTAGCATCCTTCCCAAATGATCGTGTAGACTTTATTTCAACCTCTCTATTGAAGAAGAGCCTATGATAGCACTAGGTAGTCCATTCACTATTAAACATATTGTCCTTGAGTTTCTCTTAATTTTTCCTCAAATGCTTAGTCGTAATAATCTTCTAGGCAATTTTCACCCATTCGTTTTAGCAATTCCGCATTCTGCAACGAAGGACAAATGTGTGCAATCTTTCATTTGGCAGCCATAAATAGATAGAAAAAGAGGAAGAGGAAGAAGAGGGGAGGGGAGGGAAGGGAAGGGAGAGAAAGAGACCAGATTCCTCCTTCACATTGTGGGCATTCCTATAGTCTCCTGTGACATAGTAATAAGTATCAATAAGGAAGGGACAGAAATCTTGCATTCACATGTTGTTCGAAAACAAGGAGAAATATGAAAACAGATTTTAGCGATGATGAAAGAGTTGGTCTATATAATATGTAATAAGATGAGCTGTGAATCTTACCTCCATTAGAAATCCATCTCACTTGGAAATCCTGTCCTGCAATATTAATGTGCATATTTCAAGAAATCTTGTTCATGACATATTTGGGGATCCATGACTCCGTGTTTTATTCTGATCATTGGGTTGGCTAGTATATCCTCATTGCTATGTCTAAAGGTTTTTCCGATTCAAAAGATGCCCCCGTCTTCTGACAAATCAGTTAGCAGTTTTGGATGTTTCAGAAAAGGTATAACTAGATCAGTACACGAGGGACCTAGCCATTCAACTGGCATCAGTTCTCTACAATTTTCAGATTGTAGAGTCTATTAAAGCAGATGTTACAACCTTAGTGCCATTAAGTGATTGCTGTCTGTGAATGCAGTAGAGAGCCTTGAATATCCCTATGTAACACAGAAAATGGAAGTAAATGATCAAAATAATTCTCCTTTTTCAAGGAGAATTGGATAATGCAAATCATACATTCTGGCCTGGGTAATTCTGGCCATATCATAAAGAAAAGAGACCTCCGACTGCAGTTTTCAACTTCAAGGAAAAAACAAAAAAAGTTACAAGATGTTCTTATGTCTTTCATTTTCACTTGAATTGCAAGATAAGAAAAACAAAATGATTCTTGATCTAAACCCAGGTTGGAACTATAAATAGACCGGCAAACTTTGCAACAGGGCAACCAAAGATTTGTGACATTTCTCTAACTGCTATGGCTTTCGGAGAATAATTTCAAAATTAACTGGGTTAATATGTTTGGTGGGGAGCAAAGACTGTGGCTCAGTTCATACCTCGCCCTAAGTCACAATGTACAAAGATTGTTTGTGGGAAGGGAGGAGAAGATGAGTAAAACACTGAGTAAATTGACATGGTTTAGCGCAATTTATGGATCCAATCTTTCTTATCAATAGGATGCTTGCTTAAAATTATAGACTTTCAAAATGCATCACACTGCGACTTCAGGCAGAGACGTATCCTGGATACCAATCAGTGGTTCAAAGTTAAATGAATGAACAGATACAATTTTACTTTGGGTATATGTTTGTGTGTGCATCTGTGTATCCATTGTCTGTCTGTCTATCTATCTTAAATGTAGGAAGGTGCCTGAAGAACCTAATTTTAGGTAAGGTGATATTAGGTAAGACCGTCATTCCTTCTCCCTGGTATTTACTGTAACTAGCCCAGTTCTCCTGCATGTCCAGTTGATGCTCTTCCCAACTTTCTTTAACCTTTTCTAAAACTAAAGTGCTTAGCATTGAACCCGAAAGTATTTGAATGCAAACATGCACTCTACTATAAAACGATGGTCTTTACCTAACACTGTCAATTAACAGAGTCTATAATTATGTCTAGTAACAGAGTGAAACTAACACAATTTTGTTGGAGGAGAGAGAGCATCAATTATTCTTGCCTTATTAACTGCTCCTCTGCTGGCTGTACTGAAAAACTTTTCTCTATATTTTTTCATATATGTCTAGGACAGGGGTGTCAAACTCAAGGCCAGTGGGCCGGATCTGGCCTGGGGGTGCTGAGATCTGACCCGTGGGGCCGCCCTGGAAACAGCAAAGGACCGGCCCAAGGTGCCTCTGCCAGGAAAAACAAAGCTCAAGGGGATTGCCCACGGTCCCCCAGGCTCCATTTTCACTGGCAGGGAGCTGCAGGAGGCCATCACAGACAAAAATGGACATTGACCTGGCCACACCCACCCTGACCACGCCCACCAGCTCCCCGAGGTCAAACACAACCCTGATGCGGCCCTCAATGATATCAAGTTTGACATTCCTTGTCTAGGATATAATGAGGGATTGACTGAAAAAGAAGGAAAATCAAATACACAAAGTCCTAGGAATTACTGTCTCCAAGCTGTCTTTTAGAATGGAAATAAAATTAAGTATTTTGTTGAGATTTGGAAACTATTTTCATCCTCAATCTAATGATCATGTTCATACAATTTTTACATAGGGCAGTTGGTGTGCATTTACTTATTTCATCAGTTCATCTGTTTTATCTTTCTTCTGTCAAAAATATCTCAAAGAAATAATACATGAACGCAACAACACATCCTCTCCATGAGGAGATAAAGATGATATTAAATTATTACTTACACAATATTACACTAATAATAGTAGTAGCAATAATGTAACAATAAGCTATGTCTACATTAAGACAAATGTAGAAGAATAAACAAAACCTGTTTCTTTTTTTAAAATAGTTTTTATTAAAAGGTTATCCATGGATAATAAGAAATACATTCATTTAAAAAAAGAATATAGCATAGTAAATGTAAAAAAGGAAAAAAGGAGATAGAAAAATAAATTAAAAGAACAGAGAACATAAATCTTTAATCATGCCTTGGAGATGTGAATTAGAGAATGGAACAAAATGGGTAGAATAAGAATAGATATTTTTTTAAATAGTCTTTTAGAAAATATACACTTTTTCTCTGTTTTAAAAAACCACTTAACATTGAGACTAGGATTCTGCATAGAAAACTGAAAGAAATGACAGTTTAGGCTGCCTTGTTTTCTTTCAATATTTCATTTGCTTTTCACTCCCATTTCAGAAAGCGTAGAATATTCCCTGCATATTATCCTACATCTAGCTATTATTTGAAAGCTACCTGCTAGCAGGCAACATTTTCACCAAACCAAGATCTGCAAAGCTGAGGAGCTTGATATGAGTAATGCAGCACATTAGGTGTTTCTTGGCATATTTTCACGAAGTTACTGAATTGTCTGAGGACTGTCAGACAACATTGATCTAGCCTCTCATTATAATAACTGCAAGAGGCGGGATCATCCACTACCTGGAAAGACATTTAGAAAAGTGAATAACGCTGGGAAAAAAAATGAAGAGCCGCCTCAATAGAGAAACAGGAGGAGATTATCACAGTATAGATCACTTTGAAGCCATTGTAGCAAACAATACACACAGAGAATGGACTGGCTAGTAGGAAAGCATGTATGTTAGCTATTTACCACTGCAATAAACTGCCCTGACACTGACTCGCTTTAACACAAACCAAAGAGTACATACTTTTTTTAGTCCAGCAAAGTCCAACTTTGGCAACTTTAAGGCTTGTAGGTTTCAATTTCTCAGAATTCTCCAAGCAGCAGGTCATAAAGTTGTCAAGGTTGGACATCCCTGCTCTTTGGAGTATAGTTAGTGGGTCTCAGAAAAGATCCCTAGGACACAATAGGTTCCTTTTTGGCCTAGTAGATCAAATCGGAAGAATGGGAGAGAGGAAGAGACATTCCTACTGCAGTTATCAAAAAAGAAGAGCCCTGAATTTAAGACCAGGATGCCAAAAAAAAAAAAGAATAATAAAGCTGATGTGCCACAATTATCTGTCTGTCTGTCTGTCTTTACGCATTCATTCATTCAATGTAGCTAACCATCGTACATTCATGACTCTGGACAGCTCACAATGAAAACACAAACTATACCACAATATCAGTACAGAGTACCACAGTACAGAGATTTTTAAACAATTAAATAATTAAAGACATGCAGTACAATCTCTCAGACAACCAAGATTGTTCAGGAGCAATACAGTCATTTTATGGACTCCACAACACTCTCGGATCCTTAGACCAGATGTCAAAGCCAGATCTTTAGACCCTTCTGGAAGGCCATCAAGATTGGGGCCTATATAATGTTTCCAAAGAATTTTAAGATTATCTTCCCATTTTATTTAGGAAAAAAAGTGGCATTCCTTATGCAGTGTTATTTGAACAGGCATCTGCAATGTGCCCAACATGAAGCTGCCAGGACATCACAACAAAGTTGCCACTGGTTGAAAATGCTGGGCCCACTTAGCTGCTATTTGTTATCACAAACACATCTGATCTGTACCATAGGTCATGCACTTCTAAGTGGCTAAGTGGCTTCTAAGTGCAATTTAAAGCAGTAGGTCTGATTTATTAACTCCTGTGTGATTTAACACATAGACATCTCTAGGATCATGTACATCAGGGCTGTCAAACCCGCAGCCAGCGGGCCAGATGTGTCACACACTGCCCACGGCCATGCCAGGTTTAGCGAAGGGGGGAAAGCCCTGATATGTCACATGACGCCATCGTGACAACGTGAGTTTGACAGCTCTGCTGTACATCAACTAGAATCATCATGGCCAAAAACGTCACCACAGAAGAAACTGCTGGTAGTGCCCTGACTTCAAGGAAGTAAGGGAAGCTCTGAGGCTGGGAGTTTCAGCATCCCATTTCCTAGAAGAGTTTACTTGTTGAAAATAGAATCATTCGTTCCATGAATTGTTTAGGAAGATACAAAACATTCCAGCCCTGACGGAAAGATGGTAGCTTTCAATCCAGAAAGACTGAAGATATCAATCTAATTTCATTCAAACTGCTGCATTGTTTTGAAGTGGGCTGAATGCCCTGATTGTTTATTTATATTATTATTAGTTAATTTTAAGTATAGAGGGTATCGTGGATGCTTCTACCTCCTCTATGCATTTTGCTGTTGTGTAAACATATGCTTGTGTAAATACCTTTGTATATGTTCTCTGTTACTAACCACAGGGAGCTTTACTTGATTTTTGTGGTATACGAATGGAACAACAATATTGTAAACTTGGCTGTTCTACAGTTAGTGACCACCTCAGCAGCCAATCACAAAGAAATTGAATATAAATTATAATAAATAATTCATTTCACAAACAATGCATGCATCTGTGACCGAATTTTGTGCCCCTGACAACAGCTTTTTAGAGTGAAACTGATTAAGATATGGTCAGTTTCAGGCAACAGAACTAGCTGGCTGAAAGGTCCTAATCAACTAATTAAGGCCACAGAGCTGAGCTTATCAACTTGCAGTTAGCACTTCAATTCTCACAGAGTGGAGAGATTGCTTCAAAAAGCTATCTCTATCCTGTCTGCTTTTCTTCATAGGGCAATACTTTTAAAAAACAAAAACAAAAACCCACCTTGTTGAAACTATCTCTTTGTCCTGTGAGGGGACAAAAAGGAGGGGAGGATGGTCAGGTTAAAAGAACTTTATCTGAATGAGATGGCAGCAACAGTCAACATGTGATTGAGACACACACACACACACACACAGAGTTTGATCTCAGTCACATATTCACTTAGTGACCATTATACTTCACAATCAAGTTACAGAAATGGAATCTGGGTCACCGAACAAAGGGATGATGAACATACATAAATATTAGATGGGTATCTCAACATTCAGCTAATGGTTTTGGGTCACAAAGTCTTTATTTCATATTTACAGCATAACTAATATGGTTTTGTTGTATTAATAGAATCCCCTCGTTATGAATTTGAAATGACATAAGACAAATTGGAGGATATTTGTTTTATTTAATTCATTGTATAGCCCATCTCTACAAGCGACTCTGGATAGTGAACAATATTAAAATAAAATTAAAAAACAATAACCACTATAGAAATGCACATACACACAGCAGCAGCAGCAGCAGCAGAACGTATTACAACCAACACTCATTCATAGAAGACAGGTCCCCTCACTCACTTGAGCTCCCAGTCTGTGGCCTGTGTTACATTGTCACCCTTCAGCCAGTGATTTGGGCTTTGAGGTTCAAGGATTTTTGTCATTAGTCCTGGGAGAAGGCACTCTTTTGTTCACTGTTTTAACATTTGAACAGTGGCTTCCATATTGCCCAGGCTGTGCAGCCAAGAGAGACTCAAAATCTGTGGGATTGTCAGGGCTAATAACACAAGAATCCTTAAGAGACTTTGCAGATTTAAGTCAAGGAAAAAGTACCCATCCAAAATGAGCAGCCCGGAACAGCAGAGCAAACCCAAGAGATTGTGACAGGCTATGTCTAGAAAGGGTTCCTGTTTAGGTCCGAGAACCAGTGGACATCCAGGGCTCATAGTCAAGGTGAACTTAAAAAGGGCACCCTGGTCCCTTTGTTCTCTACAGTGCTCAGCAACATCCTGCAAGTGGCAACAGACACAATCCTGGAGAGTGGTTTAGTTTAAATCCTGCCTGAAGCCAATTAAGGAAAAGATTAGAAAGCTGCAGTTATAAGGGGTCCATTGGCCAAGCTGAACTGGCATGGTCTTTTCTCAGCAGCTAATCCAACCGGTTCTGACTAAACAGCCAGAATACCAGTTTTAAAGCAGGAAGCTGTAGGGAGTTAAGAAGAACTACCCTTCAGTTTGTCTGTCCTTGAAAACTCTGAGACTTCGCTTTTTCCTTAAGTTGTTTCACTTCTTCACAGTCCTAGAGCACCCTTTGGATCCCATATTAGCAGCTTTGGGGAGTCATTGATCTTCACAGCTCAGTGAGAGAGAGAGAGAGAGAGACGTTACTGCTTATATTGTCTATCAGAAATACCTTGTCCCGTTCATATTGTTGTACAGCTAGTCCTCGACTTACAACAGTTCATTACATGACCATTTAACATTGCAGCGGCACTGAAAAAAAGTGATGAGCGTTTTTCACACTGATGCCTTTTGTAGCAGCCCCATGATCAGGTGATCAAAATTCAGATGCTTGGCAACTGGTTCAAATTTATGACTGTTGCTGCGTTCTAAGGTCACGTGATCACCTTTTGCAAAGCAAAATCACTGGAGAAGCCAGATTCCCTTAACGACAATGTTACTAACTTATCCCCTGCAGTGATTCACTTAACAATGGTGGCAAGAGAGGTCATAAAATGGGGGGGGGGGGGAAATTCCCTTAAGAAATGATTCAGTT
>JANHFL010003982.1:390408-405647 GCA_032468155.1 Oxyrhabdium leporinum | reverse complement strand
TATCTATCTATCTATCTATCTATCTATCTATCTATCTATCTATCTATCTATCTATCTATCTATCTATCTATCTTTCTGTCTATCCACACACCTTATGCTATGGATTTGTCTGATGCATTCAAGAGCATATATGAAAGCTAAAGAGATACACAGAGAATCCTAAACCCACCCAAAGTAGTTTGCAGGGGCAGAAAGGTTTGTTCTGAAAGATTTCAGCTTCTGAGGCTTAAGCTTCTAAGAAAACCTGACAAGGGTTTTTCTTAGACGCCTAAGAACAAAAGATGGTTCCCATGGCATTCAAGAGGAAAAATACCAGAAGGTATGAGAAGAATATCAAGATTCTTAGTTGGGAAGATAGGTATGGTTAGATGAGTGAAGGTTTTAGTTCAGAAAATAAACAATAACAAAGAATAAGCAGCACTTTTTTTAAAATTCTCCTTGTTATAATGATACAAAGTTTTAAATGCTCTGGAAAGAAAACCTTGTGTATTTTTTGACATATATAATAATTTATTGTTCTTCCATATTAAAGAGTACCATGTGTTTGAATACATATATGTTTGAATAGTCTTCAACTTACACTCACAATTGAGGCCAAAATTTATGTTGTTAAGTGAGTTTTGCCCATTTTACGACATTTCTTGCCACAGTTGTTAAGTGAATCACTGCAGTAGGTAAGTTATTAATGCAGTTGTTAAGTGACTTTGAGTTCTCCATTGACTTTGCTTGTCAGAAGATCATAAAAAGTGATCGATCACATGATCCCGGGACATTGCAACTGTCATAAATGTGAACCAATAGCCAATCATCTGAATTTTGATCACATGACATGGGGATGCTTCAAAGGTTGTAACTCTGAAAAATGGTCATAAGTCACTTTATTCAATTTTGCTGTGACTTTCAATGGTCATGAAATGAAGTGTTGTAAGCCAAGGACTCTCCGTACCAGATTTTGGAGACAATCAAAACAAAAAGTATGTATATATTAATATATATTAGTATGGTTTTCATACGTGATATATTATATTATAGTTGAGAACAGAATACTGTATTAGTTGCACCTTTGATCCAGTAAACGAGAATTGATCCTTTGTTTCCATGACAATATACTACTTTGATGTATTTTAATCCATTAGATTCCTTTCAGTGGAATTAATTTTGTTGACCCAAGACTTCTCAGATACAACTGCAATAAAGATAGATTGAACAATATATCTACCTGGACCCAGCCAATAAAGTCCAGCTTAATCTTTTAGAATATTTAAACTAAACAATGGTGATATATATACACAAATCAAAGAATAGGATGTGCTGGCCATCATCATTATGGAAAATCAAGAGGTACATTCACCATAATGATTACATCAAATCTCATTTAGATTTGCCCAACAGGATTTGTCATCTAATCTTCTGTAAGCAGATCCAGTCATACGAGGTTAAACTTAGTTGTGCGAACACAGAAACACACAGAGTGTACACTCTAGCCAGGCACCTGAATTGGAAGAGACAAGCAAAAGGTGTGAAAAACATAGAAAGATGGTGAAACTAGCAAGATAAATGTTTCTTGATGTTCAGAAGAACAGATTCCTTTGTTGATCTCTCTCCCCTTGACAATCCCTCCCTGAGTTATTTATCAAGTGAGTAACTAACTATCAAATAGTAAGGGCAGATATTGTAAAAAGGAGAAAGAAAATCTGGGTATGACCACTGAGGCACAGAAATCTGAACTTCCTGTTGGAAGAAATGTATTTCTTCATTTCTGATTTCTATCCTCTTCTTGGAAAGGTAAAATATATCTACCATATGACAATATGATTTAATATATTGACATGCACATGGGAACAGTGGGGGAAAAAACAGGAGGGATTATTCTCAGGTTTGATTTTGCAAGAAGGCACTTTATGGATCAGCACTGATACTCCTGTGATTAGCAGGACTTCCAGGCAGAGACCTGTAATAAGGTCACTGAGAGGCAAGGTGAAGAGGAGGAAGTGAATTTTCAATTTTCTGGGTATGTGAATGACACAGAGCATTATATTGAATTGCCTTGCGATGCATAAATCTATTTTGCTATTTGCTCACTCCTGTTCCATATCTATGAATAGAATTATGGAGTAGGCTCCACAAGGTTCATCTAGTCCGGGGCTGTCAAACTCACGGCCTGCAGACAGGATGCGGCATGGCATGGCCACGCCCACGCCCAGTTTAGCGAAGGGGAAAAAAGTCCCAATACGTCACATGACGCCACCATGACGATGCAAGTTTGACACCCCTGATCTAGTCCAACTCTCTGCAATGTGCAAGAAAAACAATTAAACCAGGGGTGTCAAACTCGCGGCATCACATGATGTATTGTGACTTTTTTCCCCTTTGCCAAATCGGGCATGGGTTTGGCCAGCACATGACACATCCAGCCTGTAAGCTGGGAGTTTGACAGCCCTGAATGAAACCATCTTGCAGAGGTAACTGTCCAGCTACTTCCTGAAACCTCCAGGGTCAGAGACCTTCAGCTTCAGGAGGTAGATTCTTCCAGTGTTGTGCATCTTTTCAGGATATTTTCCCATACCAACACATAACATACACACCTATTGGGAAAATATTATACAGAAGCTAGTTGAATGTAGTGGTTAAGGTACTGGACTGGGAACCAGGAAACTGAGTTGTAATCCCATTTTAGACATGAAAGGCACTGGGATGAGTCACCCTTTCTCAGCCCAACCCCTCTATCCAGGGTTGTTGCTGTGGGGAAAATAAGGGGAAGAAAGAGTATTGTGTAGTTTGCCACCATGAGTTATGAATGAAGTAATAAAGGTAGGATAAAAATCTAATAAATAAATAAAAGCAAATTCACAAAGAAGCACAAAGATACACATGCATCCGATGAATTAATTCCAAACAAGAAAATACAATAACGAAAATTCTCTGGTATGTCTGAACAATGATCTTTGGTCTCCCTCAGTCCCCTTTTCTCAAGAACAGGCATCCAAAGTTCTTCAGCCTTTCCCCGTAAGGCTTGTTCTCAAGACCCTGCATTAAGAAGCATCAAAGAATAAACCTGTATGTATTAAGAGACCTTTCAGTTTCTGGCTCTAGGCTAGCAAACACACCCTCCTCTATAACAACGGTAGTAAATAAAAATATCTTTGCTTTCCATGAAAAAAAAAGTAACAAGGATGATTTTATATGAAAAGGCTCAATTCTGATAATTAAAGCAAAGTATTTAGTTACTGGCACCTTTAGATTTATATATTTAGACAAAATAGATGATTAACAGATCAATCATATATTGTAGATCAGTTTGTGATTAATCTACAATGCAACCACTTGGCTTCAACGAGCAGAACTCAGGTTCTGGTAAAAAGTATAAAATAGATCCAACAGTCTTGATCCATATTTGTCTTGTACAAAATGAAGCATTTTGTCAGCCTATTTCATCACATGAATTCAACAAATGGCATTTCCACATGGGGTTTTGATATCAGTTCAGAATCAGCTCGGGACCCAATAATCTCACAATGACAATAAATTAAATAAATTAAATCTCTATCTTTTTCTCTACCTGTGCCTCTTTTATCTCTACCTCTGTCTCTCATTTTTATTATCATCTCCATCTCTAACTGTATGTAGTTCTAGTTCCATCTATATCATATCCATCTCTATCTCATATGTTTTGTGGTTCCTTTAGAAGAAAAAACCCTGTGGTATCTAGCAATTAGAAAATGTATCAGCTCCAACATAATGAGTGTATTCTTTCAAATGTGCCCTCCTTGCTGACTTAGAGTTCCTACCTTCACCTCTTTTCATTCAAGGAGTCCACATTCAAAACAATGAGTATGAATAATTCATGTAATGTAACTCCTCCCACTTAATCACAGTATATGTTAGTATTTTGTTTGACAGATGTAGATGGCTGAAATGGCTGAATTGCTGGTGTGTAAATATTAAAGAAATTTTGGATAATATATATTATCCTGGAAATTTATAGAGATAGAGATATGTTTGGCAGCTTTCTACAATTCCTTGGCCTATAATCATAATGAAGATCTGCATCTCAGCTAAAATACAAACAGATGCTCTTGGTTATTTTGCTACCCATTGAAAATTAGTAAACCAGGCAGCTACAACACAAGGTTTCATCAGACTAAATACAATCTTGAAGTTCTTTCCAGAGTAGAAGTATGCATGAAAGCTTAATATATAAGCATGAAAGCAATTGGAGAAGGATGTCATATCTGATACAGCTACTGTTAAACCCAATTATGACAGCAAATCAGAAATTGTGCCAGACAGACAGCCTTTGTTTCAAGCAAGGACAGGTGATCTGTGGCCTCTGGCATGATGCACACAGTCCTGCTCTTTGTGTGGGCAGCAAAAGCAGCAGGACTGTAAAATCTTTGCAAGCTACCATTACTTTCTCAAGTACCTACCCAGTCCAATTCTTTAGGATGGTCAAGGGATTATTGTCATCTGCTCTGCAAAAGCTGACACTGGAGTCCTTGAAGGCCTGCTGTGACAGATTAGCAAGGCATTTTGTGGATAAAGAATGCATGCCAATTTGAATACTGGTTTTAATACATCCAGCACAACTCTAATTCTGTGTGCTCACTTTCAATTTGAGACTGGGAAAATGCATAAGATGCTTATACTGTCTGGACAGCTAAATACTGCTTTGGGCTCTTTATATCTTGGGGGCAAGGGCTCACCCCGTCACATGGCACTCAGGCCTGGAACCTGGGCTGCTGGAATGAGACATCCCACCTCCCAAATCCACAGAGTACCATCCAGTTACATTTAAGTATTTATTCAGAGTCAAAATCAGGCTGTGTTGTACAAGCCCAAAAGAGAAATCTAACTCTCCATGGGCCACAGAGACAGGAGTATAAAACAGTACTGTACCAATAGGTTTTCACCTACTACGTTACTTTTATTTTCAAAGTATGCCTGCATGCACACCTAGAAATAGACAGAGCAAAGGGAAATGGTTCATGAAAGGATGTGGTATGGAGTAAGATTTCTCCCACCTTGGTGTGTCTGAGCCCAATCAGGCCACTATGGACCTTTCCTGTTTTATTTTCCTAAACTATCAACCACAAGAAAAAGAACAGGAAGGCTGGAATTCAAACTAAAACAGCTGCTCCCAGTAGCAGCTCTCAAACCAGCTTTAGTTTCTTTTGATTGTCTGCCACTAGATCACCAAATAAGTCATTTACCAAGGCAAAGCAGCAGAGCCAGCCAGCTGGCTGTGGTTGTGCACATTAGGGCCTTCATTTAATTATCCAAGTATAAGGGTGGGTGGATTACGGGCATCCATGTCTATTAGTAGGAAGACAGATGAACTAAGAAATTAGCTTTTGGATAAGACATTGAACTTAGTTGGTGGTCTTCTGCTAAGCTACTTTCGATTTTTGCCTGTTCCATGAAGAGCTTTCTCATTGTTGCATCTTTCCGTCCTCTTTCATTTCCTGAAATAAACTATCTTCGGTTGCCAAAATTCCAACTCTGGATAGAATGACTGGATAACACATCCAGGTGTAGTCTACTTTTTATACCATCTAAAAACCAGTTGCCAACTTGTAAGCATTTCAAATAACAAAGCGACAGCCAGCTTCCTGCAGATTCAAATGTTCCCCAGTATGCACAGTACAACAGCATGACTAGGTTTAATGATTCTACAACAGTTAAGCATGGGGTGATGAATATGCCACTTTAGCCCAATTTCGAACAGTTGATTGCTACCAGCATATCCATTTAATGCTTTAGTGGGCTTAAGATCCCATTTCTCAGTACAGGAGGCAACAATATCAGCAGATGATCCTCGTTTTAGATTTGGTAGGGGTGACAATCATATGTAAAATATATGTTCGGCTATAGGGGAGACGGTTGCATAAAAAGAGAAGAGACCCAAAGAACATCTGCAATGTGAGGCATTAAATGTTCCAATATTAGAGAGGGATTCAGACATGCTGCTTTCATTGCCTCCTTTCCAATTCTATTATGGTAACAAATGAAAAAGTAGAAAAGACTAGCACTAAAGGACCAACACAATTTCAGAAATATTGTTGGCATGTACACTACAGAACTGAGAAAATGGCCGGATCTAAATGATGAGCAGTTTTACACTAAGCTCTCACTCGACAAGCAGTGACTAGTCACAACACAGCAATTATTCAACACCACACAGGAGATTTTCTCCAAACTTTTATCAACGCATCCTACACCGTAGGAAGGCAATGTGGTGCCCAGGGGCACCAGTACACCTAACCATACCTCCTTGGGTGCCCTCAGCCTCCCTAACCACCTGACTTTATTCTTTTAATGAAATATTAAAACATAAACAAATCTGACAATTAAAAATGGATGGACTCTTTTAATGAAGAGCAATTAAATGCGAAACTGGCATGCCGCAAAATAAAGCACAAGCTTCTAGCATCAGGTACAACAATGTTTCTCAACCTCTGCTACTTTAAGACTTCAATTCCCAGAATTCTCCAGTCAGCATGGGAGTTAGAGTGGGGGAATTCTGGGAGCAATAGCAATAACGCTTAGACTTATATATTGCTTCACAGTGCTTTACAGCCCTCTCCAAGCGGTTTACAGAGCCAGCATATTGCCCCTAACCATCTGAGTCCTCATTTTAACGACCCTGGAAGGATGGAAGGCTGAATCAGCCTTGAGCCAATCAGGACTGAA
Organism: Oxyrhabdium leporinum; assembly: GCA_032468155.1. Taxonomy (NCBI): domain Eukaryota; kingdom Metazoa; phylum Chordata; class Lepidosauria; order Squamata; family Cyclocoridae; genus Oxyrhabdium; species Oxyrhabdium leporinum. Next base: position 398,957 of record JANHFL010003982.1, on the reverse strand, counting down.
CTGCTGGCAGTCAGCAGAGTTAGCCTGCAATACTGCATTCTAACCACTGCACCACCATTGCAGCAATGCAAATAACTTGCAAACCATCTCTATTGAAAGGTAGAGGGCACAATGTTAAGCCATAGCTTTCTGACTTGGCTGGGTCTCAAAAATAAATGGTGCTGTCCATCTATGATGGGTTGAAGGTACAATTTTGCACCTATTTCTGAATAGCAGTAGCACTTAGACTTATATACCACCTCACAGTACTTTACACTGGTAAATGGGACAGCGCCCACTTTATCAAAGTGCAGACTTCTGGTCTTGTCTCAACAGCAAATAAAAGACTCTACAGATTAATATCCAGCAGAAGCTCGCTGTAGCTTCCTTTTCACAATAAACCTGCAGAAGTATGACAGCTATTCCAAGAATCACAAATGCTACCATGAATATAAGCTCTTCTAAGCTTTGTCTGGGTTCTTGTAACATAAAATACGATGGTTGATGTAGCCATTATATGAAAATACAACTCTCCCTCTGTTTTTTCTTTCCTTCTGGCAAGTCACAAACATCTTTCATCCTGTGTTCATGTTATAGTAATGAACCAAGAGAGTTTCTCTACTTTACATGGCTTTGCATTTTACCAGATTTGATCAGTGATGTCTCCAAAACTTCAACTCCATTTCTTTCTTCAGTTGCATTGTCTATCCTGCAGTGCCTTATATTAATTCTTTTGAAGAAAGGAACACATTGAGAGAATCCCATATGCTCCCTCTAGAATGCTCTTCGTTGCTATAATTTTGATTCTCTACAAAGTATTAAGAAAAAATTATTTTCACCAGGTGATGGGAACATCTTCCTTCCTGCTTTTTCTTTACCGATGCAGTTAAGTTGCTGGTGCGTAAAAGCACTCTAAAATCACATCGTGAAGACCTGAGAATGATGGCTATCTTCTTGTACGTTTATCCCATTAGGTTAAAACTGTAAGGGAAAATGAGATAGCAGTTGATCTAATATCAATAGGTATTTGAATTTGGAAAAAAAAAAAGATTGAAAGTAGGAAATGAGAACATTCCAGAACAACTAAAAATGATAGAATGGTAAAATTCATTTAATAAATGTAAGACAGTGCACCAAGCTAAGAAAAAGCCAGCCGACTCTGAACATTTGGATGGCAGTGTTTTCTTCAAGACTTCCATAGAACCCAACACTTTTGTCAGAATGACAAACCAAGGGCCACATCATTGCAACACAGGCTCTTATGTACTCTTATGTACCCCTTATGTACTCTCACACAAGGCCACAAGGTCTACTCAAAAGGGGAGGAGCTTGCAATGCTCACTTTTTCCTCTGTCTCCTTGCCTCCACATAGTTATCCATGTTGCCTTTCCCTACCCTGTTGCACAGTAAACTAAAGCTCCCGAAATTGAAGTAAACCATATGCTCAGCGGGCTTATTCTGAGCACAGATTTCATACTCTTTCAAAACTCTACACCTGCCCAAGACCAGATGTTTGCAAAGGTGCTGGGTTTTGAAAGAGCCATCTTCTTCCACTTTACCACATACCTCCCCCAAGACCAGTGAAATCAGGAGATTTGATCAGGAGTTTAGTGCTGTTTTGAAACACGGCACCTCAGGTAACCCTTAGAATTATGAAAATGCTATGTTTTGAAATTGCACTAAAACCATTCTTGAAGCAACTGCTCCGTGGGCTTAAGGAGCTGCCAAATAGACATGCCTTCTCCTGCTTTGCCACAAATAATAGGACAGGAGACCTGCTTCTACACCTGTCAAAACCTGCTGTTTCCTTGAACCTATTCAATATCTATTTAGCAAGATACACAGGATTTGCAAGTTTTGATAGACATCATTACGTAGGAGAAGTGGGTTAGTCCCCTCTTAAAACTCGCTACTTCTTCCAAATGACCCTTGTCCTTACCAGAAAATGGTTTCTCTTTGGCTGGTGATGTTGGAGGTAGAAGGCAGTAAAGCCAGAAAGTTTAACCAACTGCTTTGCTTAATACAACTTGCCTGCCCAAATAAGGACTCCATTTCTCAAAAGCCTTCCCCTACCGCAAAAGGCTATAGATGCAGGATCAGCAATGGGGAATAGCCAGTTTTCTACCAAATCAGAGAGAGCTGCACAGCACTTTAATTCAGTACAAGGAAAAGACCCTTTACATTTTAGAAAAAAAAATGCTGCTGATGGAATGATTGTACTTCGCTCCCTTCCAATGCAAAGGTGAGATTTGGAAGAGAGAGTGAATTTTAAGAGGGGACTAATCCACCTCTCCCACATTGTGACACATATGGAATCTTGCCTGCCTTCCTAACAGATATTGAACAAGGTTGAGGAAATAGCAAGTTCTGACTGGTGCAGAAGAAGATCTCCTGTTCTTTGTGTCAAAGCAGGAGAAAGCAGGTCTTAACTGCCAGCTCCCTAAGCCCATTGAGCAGTTGCTTCTAGCATGGTTTTAGTGTCTTTCAAAACATGGCACTTCTATGGCTCCAGGGCATTTCTGTAACCCCGATCTAACTTGCATTTATCTTCCTTTAAAGCAGCTTAGTACTCTTCAGATCTTTGGACTTCAGCTTCCACGTGTATTTAGCAAAACGCATGGCATGGACTGATAGGAATTACACCTCAAAACATCTAAAATATTGAAACAATTAATTGCCATTGGGTTTCAGCACAGCATTTAGTCTGATAAATCACAAAGGGAGCTAGGCGGTGCCTGAACGCTAAAGAAAGCAAACAAGTATCAAATGTTAAAGGAAGTTAAAACTTACAAGTCATTCTCAATGTTTAAGGAAGCTAACGATTCAGGTCAAGAAATTAAAAACACGTCCATCACAACACGGAACTTTTCAGTTATATTATAGTCGAATTCTCTGAAACAGGAACTAAACATACTGCTTCTGCAGAGGATTGCCGCCTTGATATTATTTGGGACACTTTATGGTACCACATCACACCCTTTGAATCATACCCCAGTATTGTTCTTTGAGCAGCCGAAGAGAGTTTATTTTAGCTCCACAACACTGCAAATCAAATTGCAAAGCTTCCATTTCCCACCGCCCTGCCCCCCCCAAATTGCAATAGAAGAATTCTCTGAGGTTTGAGGGCAGGCCATAGCTGGTTTGAGGAAAGCTCATCTCACTGACTCCTACTGTTAGAACTCAGAGCTTTCTAGCATATTAGACAGCCAACTTTATCAACGATCCCTAATTTAATCCTTCTAGTTGTCTAATTAGTTTCCTAATCTATACAAAAAGAGAGAGAGGGCGGGGGCAGTTTGCATGAGTAAAATGAACCCAAGTGTTGCCTCATCATCACGGGTGTGTGTGTGTGTGTGTGTGTGGAGTATAAGATGGCTATTATTCTATTACAGTATTCCCCACTTCACCCTCCCAGGAGAGGCTATACAATGTAACCAACAATTCTGGTTGCTGTTAGTGAAAAATCCTCAGTTGGTGAATCCTGGCATCGTACCATGACCGTAGCTTTTAGTGGGAATTTATATCTGGCAAGAACAATGTTTTGGCAGCCAAACAATTTTCCTGCTGCATCCCCAGTTCAGATTTTTGGGAAAGCTCTATGGAACAGAGGCAAATAGAATTCTATTCCTCCAGGGGGTGGGGCTGGAACTCAATAGCAATTTTCGCCTTCTCCTATTGGTCAGTTAGAGAGAAATGTTGATGGTTCATAATGTTTCCTGCCTGTTTTTGGCGTTCTAGAAACAAGAAGAATGAAAGGAATCTCAGGGCTGATTTGAACATGTTGGTAAGAGATTGGGGAATAGAAATGGGTCCATATGGAAGTGCTCTTGGTTAATCTTTGGATTTATAGGAAAATGTCTAAATCAACTAGTTTTAGCTCTTGATTCAATTGTATCATCTTCCCATCATTTACTAGTATGGTAAGCCGCCAACTACATGCCATTCATAATGCTATTCTTAGAGTAATAAAAAAATGGGGGCGGGGGGAGAAAACCTCAGGCTGAAAAAGAGTAAAATATCCTACCAGATTTGAGATGTGTTCTCAGTGAATCAAGTCTGTGAACAGATTAAGCAAAAATCTTTACTGAAGTAGAGACTAAAGAAGAAGATGAACAGACATGAAGGGATGAACTGATGTTTAAAAAAAGATTGTTGGAAGGAAAATCCATCTGGTTCAGTTCCAAGATGGGAGAAAGATGCTGGAAATAACATGGAGGCTGATTGGAAAGAAAGACTCCATTTATTGATGAGCAGAGCCAGCCTGGGGCAGCTGACCGAATGGCTGAATGAGTGGATGGATCTTTATCTTTTTCGTTTCTGTGGCTTTGAAGTTTGGGATTTGTGCAATATGGGCTTTGTGTTCTGAAAGGGTGTCGGGTAATTCTTACTGTGGCTGATGGCTATGCCCTTCCGTTAGATTTTTGGGTGAGGTGCTGCTAGCATTAATCCTATCACTCTGCTTTTGTTAGCTGTCGAAATTGCTGTAAGGGGTTTCAAAATATCCTGTCTTGAATGGACTCCCTCTGGTGGTATTTGCTTTGCTTATGAATGGAGCTGTCTAGATAGTTGGCTTCCTCTTTCAATAAGCTCATTATCTCCTTAAGTGCCAGCGTCTGTAGTTAGCTTCTTGTTACAATGTTTTCTTTAGGTGTCTGGCTGGAATGTGGAATGGGCTTTAGGCAGTTTTTTTACTAGCATCTTGGGCTTGGGATTTTCTGAGGCTTTTCCTTACGGTTAATATTTCTAAGGCCTTTCCTTATGGTTAATATTTTATTTGGGATAATATGGGTGGGTGGGTGTTGATTTCTTCTAACAAGAAAATGCAAGACCCCAAGCAAATATATAAAACAGTCTTGCATGCATGTAAATAATCATACTAACCTTGATGGGAAAGAAGTAGTGATCAGGTTACAAAACAAAGTATTTTTGTGAATGTTGGCAATAATGCACCTTGTAATAAACAGCACAGAGTAGTTAAAAGAAACACTGCTGGGACCTGCAACTTAGGAACGGCAGAATTAATGTCTGTCTCAAAGGCTATTCACTGGGGACACCATGGGAACATTTTTTAAAAGGAGAGATTACATTTGTTGAACAAGCAGTGGCTACGTATTTATTACTCGATAATTTAAGATTATTTTGGATGATTTGGAGAAAGTATAATAGAACTATATTAAAAAGAAATAATAACCAGGCACTAAGATGAAATGCAAAAATTGCAAAACTCTCCAGGAAATTAAATTTATTGTTTGCTTTATGCATTTGCTCTATGGATGCATCCGTATGCTCTTTTTCTTTATTTTGGTGAGAGCAATGGACTGAAAATCTTGAAATTTAAAATCCTCCTCCCCCCCCAGCTGTTTTCCCCCAGAATTGATGCATTTAGCCTTTAGACACATTTAAAGATGCTGAGCTTGTCATCTGGAAAGCTGACAGCCCGGGTTCGAAAGCCGAGCGCCACACAATGGGGTGAGCTTCCCTTCCTTCCCCAGTTCCTGCCATTTAGCAGTTCGAAAGATGCAAATGCAAGTAGATTAATAGGTACCACTTTGATGGGAAAATAACAAGGTTCTGTGCGCCTCTGGCATATAGCCATGTTGGCCACACGATCATAGAAAATGTCTTTGGACCATGCTGGCTCCCTCAGCCAAGAAACAGAGTACCTTGCGCTAGAGTTGAACACAACTGGACAGGGAAACTTTTACCTTTACGTTTGTATTAGCAATAACTAAGAACTGAAACTGTGAAATTCGCCCCATCACATTTTGCAAAACAGAGTCTTTATCCAACTCCTTAAAGCAAGGTTGGTAAAGGTTTAATCCTGTCCTGTCATGTCTGACTCTAGGGGATGGCAACCATCTCCATGTCTCAGCTAAGGGAGCCAGTGTTGTCTGAAGACCTTTCCATGGTCATGTGGCCCCCATGACTATAGGTTGAGGCACATGGAACCCCGTTACCTTCCCACCGAAGTGGTACTTATTTATCTACTCACATCTGCCAGCTTTTGAACTGCTAGTCAAACTTGTCAAGCTAACAGGTGGCATCACGTTGCTGTCACATGATGTATCATGATGTTTTTTCCCTTCGCGAAGCTGGGGTGAGAGTGGCCTGCACGTGACACACCTGACCCGTGGGCCACCAGTTTGACACCCCTGTGCTAGGTGGTCAGGATCTGGGGCAAATAACTGGAGCTCACCCCATTGCACAGCGCTCATGTCTCGTCTTTAACCACTGAGCCATTAACTCCTATAAGAAGCCTTGGTGCTTGGTGGCAACCTAAACATGGGGTGGAAAATGCTACCAGATTTTTGCAGTGTATCGTACAGCCAAAGGGTTATGCCAAACTCCAAATATCTCAGGATGATGTCGGACATCCTAAACAAGTTGATTTCCCTTGAATTCAGTTCCTCACCCATGCCCATACATGCACTCAAACATGCACACTTTTTTTGTCCATTCCAGGAATGCAAACCTAACCACAGTCACTTTGTTTGGAAATGCATACTCTAAATAAATCTGCTTAGAACAGCATCTCAAGAAAGACAAGAGAGGTTTCTCTTAGCTTAACCCATCCTCTTCACCAGAATATACATCAGTGGGTCCATGAACCTTCCAGTTTCAGATGCTGATGTGACACTTCTATGGCAAATGTTGACACAGCAAGTTTGTTTTCCCTTGCTGTGCAGAAAGCACCAAGTATCTTTTGCATTCATAAATCTTCTGCTGGATGCAAAAGTAAAGGGATATCAACTTCCCATTCCAGCAACATGCTTAATCCTTGGAGTTCAATACTATATTATTTTCAAGTACTCATCAGTACATTCCCTTGGGGTGGGGGGGACCCCTTACCCAGACGTGCATTATTTATATTAATTTATTACACATACAAGTAAGTCTTCCAACAAAATGTTGCAGAACTGAGCACTCTGGCTCCGGCTTCTAGCCAGCCATGCTCTTATTCAGGGTTTTCTCCTCTATTTTCTATCCTTGTGAATTGCTACCACCACCATTCCAATCTTTCTAATGTTGATAGATATTAAACAGCTTCATCTTCCTTGGACTGGGATGTGCAGGTGGGTGTCCTGTGGTCATTCAAGCCACAGCTAGTGGGATTTTATTTGAAAAAATAAGTTCTTATATATAATATAATAATCTCTAACATAAGTAGTCAAGAAATGGTGATGATTGCTATCATAGATGGAGTAATTGCTCACTCTCTCCTCATTAGTAGCTTAAATGTAATTAATCAGCCAAACCTTTTTGAATCCAGGGATAGGAATTTATGGCCTTTTAGATGTTGGGGGACTACAGAGCCCATCAGCTGCAAGCTCCCTGCCCATGATAAGGGAGGCTGGAATCTATAGTTCAGCAACATTTTTCCATATACATTCAGGAAATACTGGGGGGGGGGGATGTTAATAAAGGTTTTCTTCAAATAAAAAACAAAGGGTTTTTTTAAAATAGGCTGGTTCATAGACAATTGTTTGCAAGCAGACAAGTAACTGCTGTAGAATGGCAGAAAAACACAACAAACTAGACCCAGAAAAAGTGATAGCAAAGTCCCAAAAAAGTTCTATTAAAGCCCTCCGAAAATCAATATGAATTTGCTTTGCTATGCCTAGCTTGTCCCATTCACTTCAGTGGAACTAAAGCAAGGGATTCAACTCATTGTAAGCAGGATACAAACCCTATGATTGCAAGCCCAACTATGGATACAGCATTCAGATGTTTCCCAGCCCGGCTCTGCTCACCCAATGTATTCCCTAACCATTCAGGGCCTTAATCTTGCCTCAAGCTACACCTCAACCTTGTTGTTCATTGGTAAACCAGTCAACTCCTTGCTGATCCCTTTAGCCATCGAAGCAACTTTGTAATATATAGCTACCTTTTCTAGGAAATATTAGGGGTAACTCAGCAAGTTACTTTCCTGAGGTTTCTGATAATAGAGAATCAAATAGGGAAATGGAAAGCCAAGCAAACTAACTTATCACCAACACTTTAAAAACAACACAGAGCAGGCCCGTCCTCTACATCAATCTCTTGAACAAAGAGGCGTTGTGATCTGTTCAGAAAAAGTGCAGTGGGCAAGCTTTAAAACGAAGATCTCCCTCTCTTGCCTCTCTTGTCTTCTACCTCTCTTTCTTTGAGGCTGGGTCCCCCTGGGATGGAAGTCTGCTGAGTGAACAATCTTGGTAAGTCCACCGTATAATCCTGGGAAGCCACATCTCCAACCTTCATTAGCTACATAACGCTCGATTCCTTCCAACAGTATGACCCAAAGCTGTCTGAAAGTCCTCTCTCTAGCATCTGAAGGGATTGTTCAGCTCATTGTTTGTGCCAGCAGATTTCCCTTCCAAGATGACCTCACTGGGGAGAAAGGAACAGCGCTTTGTCACTTGCTCAGTCGGGAGGCTTAGCTCAAAACCTAGCCTGGGTTTAGATATACCTAGCTAGACCAGGGGTCTCCAACCTTGGCAACTTTAAGCCTGGAGGACTTCAACTCCCAGAATTCTGGGAGTTGAAGTCCCCCAGGCTTAAAGTTGCCAAGGTTGGAAAACCACAAACCTAGA